>VDFB02289394.1:0-43751 GCA_007258455.2 Sequoia sempervirens | reverse complement strand
ATTCGAATAGAAAATGAATAATAATTACTTATTAAATTCAAAGTAAAGCATAATTTATATTGGTGGAAAGCTGAGAATCTCTTTTAAAAACCCTTTTCATTTCATTAATTTTGGACAAACAAAAAAAGTCATCAGCCACATACCCATCATATTGCCACTTTTTGGCCCATCATTATCCTACACATACCCCTAACATATATGTTAATATTTTCTGAAAACATTGCACTTCAATTTGATGGACCCACCTCTATAAAAATTTGAGGTATGTAATGCAAAAGAAAATATAGGAGCACTTTGCAAAATTTGATGAAACTTAATTTAATCAAGTGGTGAGTTAATTTTATCAAGTGGTGATGTAACTAAATTTAGGAACAATAGAAAGGGGTTTATTGACACATTATTTGGATGCCATGTAAATTTTATATAAGGATAGGGAGGGAACTATATAATATTTTTTATTATTTGCCACATAATGAGGGCCCCACATGTGAGGTTCCCTCCAATTTATTTGTGATTTATTCATAATTTATTAGTGGCAATGCAAATCTATTTTCATTATTTTCATAAGCACGTGTCTTTATTGATGGATTTGAAGGCTATAGAGGTTTTTGCCAAAGTTAGGGATTAAAAGAAAATTGATTTGTTTATGTTTCTTTGTTTTGTTGAAGCCCACTATGCTCTATTTTTTATCCAATCAGATTTCATTTGATGAAAAATATGAATTGCAATTAGAATTTTTATTAATTTTATCGTGCAAAGGTTTTCTATTCATGCATCTTTACAACTTACAAATAATTTTTTTTTTGCAATAAAATAGATTTACTTATTCTTGTGGATTGTGCTTCTTCTCAATTTTATTTTATTTTTGCAATTTTACAAATAGATTTTATTATTTTTGTGGATTGTGCTTTTTTCAATCGAAGTTTTATTTCTTGAACTCGATATTTGAATGTTTAAGTAAGAGATTAGATTGTGAGTACTATTTGAGGAATCATTAATTGTTTTCATCATCCTACTATGTCTTGCCTCACTCTAAAACAAAATATATATGTACTCTAATTAAATTGCAAGTGATTACTAATTTCATTAATTGTTTTCATCATCCTATATCTTAGCTCACTCTAAAAAAGGGTATATATGTACTCTAATTAAGTTGTAAGTGATTACTAATTTCTCCATAACTATTAAGAGTATACTTTGAATGTTCTTCATTTCCTAATATTATTAGGGTGCCAATTACCATATTGATTTCTTGTTTCTATGTGTTTTATCATGATTTGAATCCATGTTAATAATTCTATGGTTGTACAGTATTTCTCAATAATTAACTATTTAAATATTGTAATGCAATTAATTGCACTACATTAACTTCATTCAAATCAATTCGATACATTGATATGTTGTTTCAAAAATGATTCATGTGTGTAATGGGTAAATGGCAGGAGAGATCCCAATGACAGGAGATGCATCGCCGCTTGGCTAGTGGAAGTTGTATACCAACTCGAAAAGAGCAAGGAAAAGGAAGCAATGGTCAAGGAAAGGTGCAAATCACTTAAGTTTGAGGTATTTGAAAAAATAACAGAAGAAAGAGAAGGTAAAAAGGTAATATTTGGAGCAGTTTTCAAGTGGATAGGTGAAAGCGAAAGAGGTGGAGATGCAGAGGAGCTTCAGTTCCCCTCAGCAGTTGTTGCCTTCAGGGGAACAATTCCTAAAGGAAATTATATTCTGAATAAGGATATTGAACACATTTTGAAGGCAATATATGCATGCCTTGGTTCCACTCCTAGAGTGGATATCGGCTTACAATACTTGCAAAGGATTATTGATAGCCCCGGATCTCACAACATCTGGATTGCAGGCCATTCATTGGGAGCTGCCATTGCAATGGCCGTTGCAAGAAAAATGAAAAAAGAAGACACAGCTAAAATTGAAGCACATCTCTTCAATCCTCCCTTTCTTTCCCCAAGACTTCCCGAGGTGAAATTCTTTGAGATGGTCGGAAAAGGTTTAGCAGCTGTGCGTGATTTTTGGCGTTCCCATGGTTTTTTTGCGCCCAATGTGTTGGATTATATGATGATAGATGATAAGAAATTGCGTGGCTTGTATAATGATTTCATCGGGGTTAGCGGTTGGATCCCCAACATATATGTCAATGATAATGATCCCATTTGCTGCTCTTACATCCGCTATTTGGAGGTGATGGGGGTTATATACAAGCAGAGAAACCGTCCTCTCCGTGAGCGCATGAAGTACCTATTCTGTTTTGAAGTAGCCGAAGAGAGAGCACCATTGCATTTGCTTCCTTCTGCTAAGCTGTTTGTCAAACAAACTAGCAATCATGATATTCGTCAGTGGTTGTCGAGGAGCCTCAAACTCAAACTTGAGGGCACGAAATATGTCCCTCCAGTTGAAGCCCCACACCCATAAACAGAGTACTCTTTCCAGCCGAGAGCAAAGGAAAAGAAGATAATCAAGACTGGAAATAAATGTGTTGTAGACTTCTAATATTGGAATTATAATAAATAATTTTAATACTATATAGTATTATATATTATAATCCGGTAGCGTTCTCTTATATTTTTTGATCTTTTGATTTTATATTTTCGGTGATGATCATGGAAAGTGATTAGAAATATAAATTGTAGTTTTTGGGAGATTTTTAGTCATTTTTATTAACAATCAAGTAGAATGGATCTCCGCTTTTAAAAATTATGGTTTTACGGGTCAAGTACATGGGAAAACGATGTGTTTAAACAAAATCCAACTTTCAACAGAACAAATTTATATGCATACATATATTTTATTTCTTCTTTCTTCCGTTTATTTTCCTTCTTCTATAGTTTGATTTTTCTCTCATTTTCATGGTTTTTATATATTTACGTGCATACACCTTCTTACTAGGTGTATACATCCTTGTCTATGTTGATATACTATTTCTCCATAAAATTATGAAATTAATTATATATATTACATGTCTATTTGTTTGTGCATGCATATATTTATATTTGTATAGATCTTTTCATATATACAAATATGCATATTCACTTATTAGTCGATAGGCTATTTGTTTGAAATTTTTGTTGGGATTTTTGTCAGCGCAATCATGAATAGAGTTTCTTGGCGCTAGGTATGTGCCGGCCGGCAGGGAGTTTCTTGGGTTTTCTTATGACGATGTGGATTTTGGAAATTGTGTGGGTTGGCAGTGGTGGAGTTGGTTGCCTCGATATGCGAAAGCAGAATGCTAAATGTTTGCTCGTACAGGGGTTAATGCATCTTGGTGTTGTTGTACGATGGTGCGGGAGGAAGTAAATGCAATATTCAATGTTGCAGTGTGGAAAAGTATATTCCGAAATGTGCGAGAAGATATATTGATTAAGTTGCATTATCAAAAGAGTCATTTATGGTGTTGGTTTGAGAGCAAAGGCTTTGTTTTATAGTAGATTGAAGGTTTTTACATTGTGGTATTGGTTTGATAGCAAAGGCTCTATTTTATAGCAAATTGGAGGGTTTTAATACTCTTGTGCTCTAGAATCTATAGGTTGTTTTACATGGGTATTTTGCATAAATGATTAGTTTATTGTTCATGTATGTTTGTATCTTTGGCGTTATACCCATTTTGGACACTTCAAAGAGACTATGGCTCTGTATGGATGGAGAAATTGCAGTTAAATCTTCTTTCTTTCGTAAAAAAATATGGTTAGGGTTAATAATTTTTTCACCCTTCGTTTATTGTTTGTAGTTATCTTTGTGCATCTTTGGTTTTATACCCATTAACATAGGAGTAATTGCAGATTAACATAGGATTAATTGCATATATATATAAATAGGGTTAGTATAGACTGCTTGTCTTGTATCAATATGTTTAATGTGGGTTTTCGATCCTCTGTCATTTACATGTGATTCTTAAGTGTTTTAGATCTTGTTAATAAGAAAGCATTTAACAATGCAACATGTGGAATATGTTCACATGAAAGCTGTAAAATTGTTTGTAGTTAGCCAGCAGCTCGAATTTTGAATTGACAAGCCAACTGTTACATAGATTTCTTGTCTTGTATACCCATTACCATAGGAGAAATTGCAGTTAAATCTACTTTCTTTCGTCAAAAATTATGGTTAGGGTTAGTAATCTTTTTGCCCTTCGTTTATTGTTTGTAGTTATTTCTGTGCATCTTTGGCATTATACCCATTACCATAGAAGCAACTACAAATTAAGATAGGAGTAATTAGATATATATGTATATATATATATATATGTATATATATATATATGTATATATATATATATATATGTATATATATATATATATATATATATGTAGAGGGTTATAATTTACAAGCCAATGATTAAATAGATTGCTTGTGTTGTATCAATATATTTTATGATATTCTTTTTTCTAGTTTCACAAAGGAAACTATTCATTATCGTAGCTTCCCTCTTCTATTCTCCATATTTTAGTAAAAATGGTCATCAAATTCACAAGCCAACTGTTACATAGACTGCCAACTATTACATAATGAACAGTTTGCTTTGTCGAACCATTCTGATTCAGTGTATCGAGGCAACCAACTCCACCACCACCAACCCACATAATTAGCAAGCTCCACTGCTTTCATAAACAACATCAGGTAATTCGTTGCAGGGAGCTTCAAGCATATGAGAAAAAATGGAATATCATGAAACATATTGATACAAGATTCGAGCTATGTTCTTTGGTAATAAATATTAAAGACAAATAGAGAAATTGTATAAGAGTTGTTAGAATAACACTTAGTTGCTATTAAATATTGTTGACAAAAAGGGAAATTGTATTGAATTCCCTGAAACATAGACATATATATATATATATATATATATATATATATATATATATATATATATATATATATATATATATATATATATATATTGAATTCCCCATTTCATATTTAAAAATATACATATAGGCAAAAATATGTATCCATATATACAAAGCAAGACCACTATGGCTCATTTGACAATGCAAGAGCCACTTATATATACACATGTATACCTAAATAGATGTGTATGCTATCTTTATTTATATTTATGTAGACTTTCATTTAAAAAGAGTTAAAAATAGGATATGTAAGTATTATTTAGCTTATGAGAAAATCGCTACAATAGACCCATAGCATTCAATGATATAGTATTGAGATGTTAATAACAGAGCATTTGATGGTGCAGTATGTGTAACATGTTCATAACAAAGTTGTAAAATTGTTTGCACTTTGGTAGTGCAATGTGCCTATTGAAACTGAATACATTGAAAATCACCAAAAATAGTGTACAAAACTATAGTTCAAGCCAACAACAATGTAATTTTTTGAGGCTGTAAACATTGAATATTGCATTTACTTGCTCCCACCATCTTTATTGCCATTGTCCAGCACCGTAAGCAACCATTTACCATTTTGCTTTTGTGTTTGAAGGTGGCAAAGAGCCCGTTGTTGCATATATATTTTAATAAGCTGTAATGTTTAAAATATGTTGCTTGCTTACATAAATTTTTCCCTCTGCTTATTGTTCCTTCTTGCCAATGTGCACCTTTGACATTATTCCTACTTTTATGGAGGTCCTTGCTTGGGATGTCAATGACTACATAGTCAGGAATAAATATAGTGTACACATCTATTTAGATATAGTAGTGTACATATAAATAGATATATACATGTGTACATATGGATATATATATCTGGTTATATGTCTATTTTCTAAATGTGCAGACAAAGGGGAAATTCAATGCATATATGTACTTAATCATTTTTATTCTTATTGTTGTATATCTTATTATTTCGATAAGAAAGGATGAAGGGATGAGCTAGCAACATATACAAATATCTACATATAGGTATATGTAGAAATATAGTAAAAACTGCATGCATACATATATAAGCAACCTCAAAGATAACTAGATACATATAGGGATATATACATTTGCATTTATCATTTGTATTATTGTTGTTGTATCTCCTGCTATTTGGACACAATTAAAAGTGCATTTTTATTCTTGTTGTTGTATATCATGTTGTTTGGACAGTATTAAAAGTGGAATGGTTATACCCATTTTGATTTAATCAAATTAGTAAAATGGTTGGCAAATTATCGATATTTGTAAGTTGTCTACCAATTTCCATTGGATATTGCAATACATTCATCTTTTATTTTTATTGTGAAATAGAGCTCTCAATCAGTCAATTCTAATTGCAACATTTCCTCCCTATAAAAGTTTCCAGAACTATGTCTACGGAATCGGGCTTTGTGTATGGCTCTCTAGAGGCCCCCAAGATTGATTTGTTGACATCCTCCATAGGTTTCGCTGCGGAGTCCGACTCTTAGGGTGGGAACCACCAGCCTTCAAATCCTAATTTCATAAGTTTATATTTCCTTTTTCTTATACCTGTTGCAAATTTTTTGTTATTGTTTCCTTCCTCTTTTGTATTCAACCTGAACATTTCCTTTCAATTTCTTTAATTTTATGATTCTCAAATACAGAAACTTACACCACATACCCTTTCCTATTTATGTTTCCAATTTTCTTGGCTTTTAGGTGTATACACACATGGCTGACCTTGGTAAAGCATATAGATGTGGAATTAGATACGCATTGATCTTTTTCAACACATAAAACACCCCTTTGCAGCCTTTGTTTCCCTTACTCCTTTTATCCAGTTGATGTGATCAAGTAAATTTTCCTCGATTGAACTTGTCTTTGCACACTACAAAGAAACAACCAACTTTGACTTCATAGCATTGTACAACATTGCAATCAGATGTTGTTAGTAAGAAAGAATTTAACAATGCAGTATGTGGAACATATTCATAGAAAAGTTGTAAAATTGTCTATACTCTTCCACTACAATATGTTTATCATAACTGAATACATTGAAAAATACCTTGAAAACATTACATAGAACCATTTCAAACAATTAGTTGTCATATCTGCACATCTTTGGAGTTATGTTGATTAGACCCAAAAAACTCAAAAACAACCCAATAGAATTGAACTATAGTATTCAATGGTATAGCATTTAGATGTTAATAGCAAAGCATTTTATAATGTGGTATGTCCAACATGTTCATAGAAAAGTTGAAAAAATTGTTTGAACTTTTCCAGTACAACATGTCTATTGAAAATCGATACATTGAAAAGCACCCAAATAGTGCACAAAACTATGGTAATAGCTTTGAGGCACATGATCATAATTTAAGGAAACCATTCAATAGTATCCTTCCTATTATGCTGGTAGTTACAATGAAATAGTAAATATATTAGTTTATGTATGCAACGGTTTGATCCTTTGTTTGTGTGTGTGTGTGTGTCTGTATATATGTGTGTGTGTGTGTGTGTGTGTGTGTGTGTATGTGTATGTGTATGTGTATGTACACACACACACACACACACACACACATATATGTATGTATGTATGTATATGTATATATACACATACAAGTTCTGTGTGTGCAACCTTTGATCAATTTCTAGTAGTTGCAACTGTATATTTAGAATACTGCATGTGTTTGGATGCAAAACAACCAAAATTTTGAAAGGCATCCCTCTAGATTAACATTGTTGTGCTCATATTTACATGGTGAATTTAAAATAAATTGTATTGCTAAGAATAGGGAACCTAGCAAACAATAAAAAAATTGTTTTCCATGTCTAAAGTTGAGAAGGATGCAAAGCAAATGGATAACTTCAATGTTGCACCTGATTCAAGCTACACTATTTGGTACTAAATATTATAGACACATTGGGAAATTGTAAAAGAGCTATTAGAAAAAGGCTTAAGAATCATAGGGAAATGACAGATGATCGAAAACCCACATTAAATAGAACTTTAAAATATGGAGAATACAATATGTGAACTATGATAATTTATAAACACACTGTTCACAAAGATCATATAACATGTTCTATTCACACAAAACGCAAAACTGAACATACCTTCATAGCTAATACACTAATTTTATCTTCACTACCTTTATGTTTTCATACTAACCCTTTGCATATATATATATGTGTGTAATTTCTCCTATGTTAATATGCATTTAAAAAATATACATATGTAGGGGCAATTGTATGTGTATGTTTATGTAGTATATCATTCAAAAAAAATACACTGTTCACAAAAAGCATATAGCATGTCCCATCCACACAAAAACACAAAAATGAACATACCTTTACATCTACTAAACTAATTTTATTTTGAATATCTTTATGCTTTCATACTAACCCTCTGCATATATATATATATATATATGCAACTACTCCTATTGACAAGTATTGATACAAAACAAGTAGTGTACATAACAACTACCTTGTCAATTTAAAATTCAAGCTACATTCTTTGCTACTAAATATTATACACAAATAGAGAAATTGTATAAAAGGTATACGTTGTCCTATTGTGTACATTGTCATCGTACAACAATGTAAGCAAGCATTTTCCACTCTGCTTTTTCCTATCTAGGCAGCCCAACCCTCCAGCATTGGCATCCCACATGGTCAACAAACTCCACCTCCATGGATTGTCATCGTGAACAGCCCTAGGAAACTTTTCGTTAGCCTTTTGGACATATTCATTTCTAGTTACGAGGAATGTTTTGCATGCTTGTGCTAATAAAAATTATGGTGGGAAATTTTGAATAGATAGGTCAAAGATAATTTGATGGGTAAGGAAAAATTAGGGTATATACGCACCAAAAAAATTCAAAGTGCAGCATAACTACACAACTTTGTACTGGTTGCGTGCATCCAATATTGTATTCTTCTAAATGTGACATATAACAATAGTGAAATAGTGAAAATGGTTAACATAGAAATCTGTAGAATACTTGTATATATATTTTTATATATTCCAATGTTCAAACCATCTTATTCCTCTTGTGATCATCCATAGATATACATTTACATACACATGGGTACACATATATTTTGTTATATGTTTATTTGTAATTACTACTTTAAATATATCTATGGATATACATGTATATTCATATATGATAATATGGTTGAGCTTGTATGTATATTCCTAGGCCGTCCCAATACATTTAGGTTCAACAGTCCAATCAATTGTTGAATTAAAAAGGCTAAAAAATAGCAACAAAACCATTTGTACTATAGCCAGCATAAAGAGAAATTTTTTGCAAAGCGCCATACAAAATACTTGCAACAAAGGCTAACCATAGCAAGCACGCCTATAGGTTTGTCTACTCTCAATCTTCCCTCATAGCCCCATTGGTAATGGTAAATGCCACTCCTTTTCTGTCGGATTGTCTTCTTTGCCCAGACTACCAAAGTGTGGATGGTAGTTTGGATAGAAACATACAAATATCAATGTCATAAGATATGTTCAATATACAATCTCAGATCAATCCTCCCACTACACTAGGGTACCATCAACACCTCAAAAAAAATTCAATGATTGCTACCTTTCTTCGATGAAATTGTTCCAACACCACATAGATGCATTGTCGAACCTTGTTGTTTACCATATCTGCAAAGAAAGCTACATTGGGATGCATACTCGTGTATCCAGTTCAACAACCACATGTGCTAGATGTTATTTTGAGAAAGTATCCCACTGTTTCAGCTCTGCAAATGGCATAGACCGAAGCCCATAATCATTCTTGCTAAAAAAGCTGACGCAAGTTGAAGAAATGCTTATTGCTAGGGTGGCTCTAGTTTTACAAGTGTCCCACGCTAGAGGAGGGTAGTTTAAATATAGTGGTCACACGATAAGCTTTCCTCAAGATATCTCGAGCATTGCAAAAAAAATTCTGCATTAACTGCAAAACCTTGAAGTTGTGATCATACAATGAACCACCATTGAAGGTGGCAACTATGAATACTATATATGTCAATAAACACCATGCCATGGATGCATTGAAATATAAAATTCAATATGAAAAATAATACAACGATGTTGAGATTGATGTTGATGCTCTTAATATGTTACCTAATATTGTTGTTGATGTCTCCAATTTCTTGCATACAATAGAGCAAGTTTTTGATGAAGAGTTGATGCCATCAACCAGCTCAACAAATGTTGTTGAACATGAAAATAGCTCTTCAACCTTTTCATCATTTATCCATTTCTTTCCAAATACTACACGAGAGCTCCAAGCAATCAAACAAGTATTACAAATTGAAAAAAAGTAGTAGCATATCTTGTGTTGGCCTGAAATTAGCTCTTCTCCTGTTAATGAATACAACACTAAAGGTTTATTTACAATGGATTTTCCAACATTGTTCCCCACTGAAGCAACACTTCCCCTCCAACCAAGGAATATTCAAATTTAGTTGCATGAATATACCCTCCACTTAATGAGATATTTTGACCATAGATTTGGAAAACATGTTAGGTTTAGGTATTTCCTCTACAACTTGATAATGAGACATCACAATTAACAAAATTTTCTTTCTTCTTCAAAGCGGATTTGGAAGAAAAAATCTTGAAGTCTTTGTCTACATTGTGTGAATGACTTCAAGCTACTCATGATGACCAAATCACAAAGCAACTAATGCGTTTTGGTGCGTCGTTGCGTGGGACTTGCTCTTTTTGGAACTCTTGCCAGGCCTAGCTATCTGCAATGATTGAACAACTTGAGACACCTACCCTTTTTTTGTTGGTATGTGGCGACTGATCAAGTTATCTAAGCTTGTTATAAGGGGTTCAGATGGGGGTTATAGTATGTAGAAAAGGGCGATTATTTGCGAGATTGTAATAGGTTTTTTGCACTGGATAATAAAATCATTGGATGGTTGCGGTTTGGTGGATGTAGCCCGGATTGGGTGAACCACGTTAAATTCTTTATGTTGTAATTTTCTTTGTGTGTGTGTTCTTAGTTCTCTATTTATTAATTTAATCTGCATTTAATTGTTAGATATATACCTTCTAACCCTAACATTTTTCACTCTGAGTTGTGTAGACACAAAATGCCCTGATCTGCAAAATGTTTTCTCTTCTATGGCTCGTTTGGAAATGGAGCCTTAAACAAAGACCCTGATAGATAGTGTTTTTCAAAATCCACATATAACATCTTTATATCTGCATCATAGATTCTCAATTTTTTGTGAAGAGGTGATTGAAAAGCTTTTGCATGCAAAAGATTATTGGTATAGGTATGAATGGCAACATTGTGGCTCTGCACATGTCCATGGTTTTTTATGGCTTCCAGAAGCCCCGAACATGGACACTCTTGATTGGTCCAATCACCATGATGTTACCATGGCAAGGAACTATTTTGATAGATATGTTTAAGCTTGGAACCCACATTTCCTTGCACAAAGATTGCTCAGAATGTACCATACATGATCAAATTCACATCTTTTTGCACCAAACCATTCATCACAAACTTCTCCAACAATTAACCTTGTATATATATCATCCACAACTAAAAACCTTCTTCATGCTAGCCTCAATGAATTGTATGCACCTCAAATGTGCAACCACTAAATAAAACCTTCATCACATTCCTCATTTTTTTAATTGTGGCTCGCAATAACCAAAAAAATTCTAGGATTAATAGCCATGCCATTTTTCTACAACTATTGGTCTTCATACCAATTAGTCTATATGTCAATTCAAACATATTATTCCTCAACATGCATAAGCAACATACATAAATGAAGAATTTTTTTAAACTACAATCTAACAATAAAAACAATATAAATGTTTTTTAACAAATGTGTAGCATGATTTCCAAATAAGCTACACTAATATTTACATCACACTAATTGAAACTACATCCTAAAAGAAAAAAACAATTATCCTTGTTTTGACTATAAAAATATATATATAAATGCTCACACTAACCTTCAAGCATCATTTTTTTTTATTCAAACAAATCACAACTTCAAACTTTAAAAAGTCAAAAAATATTGTCAATTAAATACTACAAGATCAATCATTAGCATGCAAGTCTTACAAACTAAGTTTCAATACCATTTAACATTCAAAAAATTATTACATGAATCATACTATTTTATTATGAATAACATCATAATTATTAAATAATTGCTCTAAATAACTTTTCTTTTTTATCAACAAATAATTTCTCTCTCAACATGATAAAAAGATTCATACCCACAACATTGTAGCTACAATAAAATTTCTTTTACTTTGTATAATTATAAATGATTGTATAGCTAAAATGTAGATTCATGTTATCATTCAAATAAGAAGGCTACGAATGTGGAAGACATCTTCTAAAGCATGAACTATATATGTGCATGTTGAAATAAAAATTGTAGTTTTCAACTTACACATGTTTAGTTCATGATTTATAAGATGTCATCCAACTGTTTGAACTAATAACTATATGATGATGTAACAAAACCTAAACACATAAATCTATAAAACTCTATAATGATGTATTGTACAAAATAAAATATCAAAGATGAATGATAGATTTATGTTGAAGTATCAAAACCTAGATACATAAATCTCATATGAACACATTAAATGAAGAAAAATGGCTATTTAAAGTAATAGGATAACCCATTATCAAACAAATCTTATAAAACTAGAACTTGCACCTAAAGGACGTGGGAGTTGTGTATTCTTTTCAATGATTGCATAGCTAAAATGTAGATTCATGTTATCCTTCAAATAAGAAGGCTACAAATGTGGAAGACATCTTCTAAACCATGAACTATATATGTGCATGTTGAAATAGAAATTGTATTTTTCAACTTACACATGTTTAGTTCATGAATTGCAAGATTGCATCCAACTGTTTGAACTAAATATTGATAGGTTAAAAAATAAAATGAATATCTCAACTTGTGATTATGTGTATCAAGGAAATATTAACACAATAAATTAAATGTGATAATTACTATATAAATCTACATAACATACATTTAGGCATCAACTATAATTGAGACTACATTGATATAGAGGGCATTGAAATCTCATATTCCTATCTAAAATGCATGAGCTATATATTATATCAAAAATTTACCTATCTCATATAAAATTTTAATTACTTACCTTATGACTTTGAAATAATGAATAGTAAAAATTGAGATAGTAGACATGAATGATAACTATATGATGAAGTAACAAAACCTAAACACATAAATCTATAAAAATCTATAATGATGTATTGTACAAAATAAAGATACCATGTATGAATGATAGATGCATGATGAAGTAACAAAACCTAGATACATAAATCTCATATGAACACGTTAAGTAAAAAATTCGCAATTTAAAGTAACGGGATAACAATTATGTGCAAATCTTATTAAATCAGCACTTGCACCTAGATAAGGTTCAAGGATTATGCTGATAGAAAACTATATATATGTTAATAAATTAGAAAGTATGTGTTTGTGCATGAATGCACTGCAAATTCTAGTTGCATGTGGTTGGATTAAACATTTAATAATAAGTGCAAATTAATGGAATGAAATAAACTTAGACAAATCTAGATTTTTTCCTTAAAGAAATTAAGTATAATCTGATTATGAAATATTTGCATCCAGATTTAAAACATAAGACAATTCAAATGAAAAAAAAAAAAAGTTGCCATCAAATTGACAAAAAACACTGCAAATGGAAATTGAATGTTCTCATCCAGTTGTCAAATCAATATTTATCTGGCTTTTATGTGATAAGAGAGATTTTGGAGGTTTTTACCTAATATTCTGGAGGCTTTTATCATTAAACGGCAGCTGGTTTACCATTAAGCAGTAGCTGAAACTTGTTTTTCAATGACAATAATGATTTACATGCATGAGACTTGTTTCAGACTCAAATCTCACACTATATGTAGCCTATCGGCTAATAACCTCCTCAATAAGATACTTTGATATTTTAGCTCTTCACTATCCCATAAGTATGCAATAAGTTTGTTTTTTATTTTGTTCGGCCCTACACTAAAGTCCAACAAGTTACTGGACAGAGGCAGAGTAAAAACAAAACAAAAACAAAACACAGAGAAGAGCAAGACATGAACTGCAAATAAATTTTTATATTAATAACGAAATTCATACAAAAGATTGTTTGTACAATGGCAGAGCTACTGCTCTTCTATGCCCAGAAAAAAACAAAATGAAAGCCCTGTTATGAGATTGTTCATGCTGTTTGTACAGCCATTGTCTTTCTGTTCTTTTCTACCCTACTTACATTCTATTCATTCTCTTTTTCAGTTATATTTCTCACCCACAAAAAGACAATACGAAGCTTTTTGCGTAAGCTACGAAAGAGCCCAACAAATGGAGGGCAAACCAAAAATTCTAATTACAATAAAATGTTGATTTAACAGCCAGCAAAGAAAATCTGAAGGTGAAGATTTTGCATTAAATACAAATCTAAAGCAATCCTATACGCATGTGAGAGAATGGAAAGATAAATGATTGCTGGCAAAACATACGGAAGAGGAATAAATGCACCAGTTGGGATTAAACTCCAACACAAGTGACAAACTCCAAATCAGCAGGACCGACCAGGGTTATCTTTTGCATGTGTTCTCAACACCTTGATAAATGCATAAAGCAAAGTGCTTGGCAACATTCATGTTGACCCATGCTCTGTCATGCCCATTAATTAATTATTCCCCTAATTTGATAATGGGAAGCTGAGTGCTATCTGATAATTCCAACATTATGCCAATCGAGTGTCCAGTGACTTTTCCTTTAAACGCCATCTCTCTTTTGGTATTTTGAAGCTTTATAACTGCTGTGACCAGATGTGAGAATGTTGGCCTCTAGTTTATGAAAAGAAAAATCCTCGTGGCAAGGCAGATAAGATTTAAGATAGTAATCAAGTTATGAAAGAATAAAAGGCAGATATGAAAAAGACATATCTCGACAATAATGCTGTGATAAGAAAGAAAGTAAAGCAGATCTAACTCTCACTGACATCTTCTCAGGGCGAATAGCATAGAGTTCCTGCTTTAGGCAATTACGTTTCATAATTGAGAATAAAACGTCATTCATCAAATTTTGTACTTGAAGAAAATTCTCTTCTTCTTGTTGGAAAATCAAAGTCTATGGCATTCTGAGTCTTCTATATAACACCGCATAGACAGCTTGTGTAATCAAACTGGGTATTCATATCTTTTGTCCACCTGCAATGGCTGATCAGGACGCCACCAATGAGATTCTTGACCTAGCCAATCCCAACTGGTAATATTTCAGAGAATTTTGTCAATTTTTTTGTGTCATACAAATTTCAGTTTCCTTGCTTTTTCTGATTGAAAAGAATACCGCCTAAATGGCAGTTGCCATTGATAATTAAAATTTCCTAATCAAAGTTTCTGGAAATGAAATTGCTGGTGAGTGGTTGTGAATAGTTTTTGAAAATTCTCAGAAGCGGAGTTCTTACATGTATGTCTGCGTTTCTTTTTTAATTATCTATTTCTGCGTTTCCTTTTTAATTCTCAGAAGCGGAGTTTTTCCATGTATGTTCGCTGAAAACATGGCCACGTTGTTTCAAAAGTTTGATCCAAGATGGCCTAAATTTGACGGTCGACCCTGTCAGGCAATTTTTTTAATGAATATTCATTTACATATATATGTATATATATGAATAACTTTCTATAAAATTTGATGATTTATCTTTGTTTTTTTAATAATCTTTTCATACAATAATTTTCATAAAATAACAAATGTAAATGAATAAAAAATTATAATTTGGGTCATTAATTTCTGCTGTTATTTATAATTGTTACATATAAAATTTTACTAATTGAATATATGCAGACAAATTCAGTTATTCATTCTTTCTATTTTTTCAATCATATTATTTAGACTCTCTTTTTTCAAATTTATATACATATACTTTATACAAATGTATATATCTATGTATATGTTATATAGCTGTCCCATGTCCTTATGACAATATGTATATGTATAAATAGTTCATTTATACACATACATTTATAGACACACACAAAAACACATATATGCACACCCATATATACATACTGCTTCACATTTTTATGCATTCTTTTAATTTTGTCTATATAGACATATATCTGTAACATATGGAACATGATATGTATATATATATGTACAAATGTTTATACGTACACATATATATCTATAGACACATAAAAAAAACATATATATATGCATCCATATATTCTTTCATGTTCTTATGCATCCTTTTAATATTGCATATATAAACATATGCTTATATTTTCCTCTGTTTTATCTTGACTTATCTGCTTATATGTTTTCATACTTATGTATCATATACTTATCTTCTATGTGCATTCAAACATATTTGTATATATGCATATATACGTAAATAATTTCATACTTATTGGTCTTCAAGAGGTGTGTGTATGTGTGTATTTACTTATACACATATATACATATTGTTCACACTTTTTGATCATTTTTTTTTATTTCCTTATATACATCCATATGTCTATAACACATACATATTTTTTAATCATATTTTTTTCTGAGATTTATCTACTCATATAATTTCATATTTATATATCATATGTACCTATTTTCTATATATGTTCATATATGTGTGGGCGCACACACACATACAGGTAGGTAGGTTGAGATAAACATTCCATTATAATACATATATCTAAGATTGTGTGTGTTTACCTTGTAATACATACTGAAAAATACCTACACATATTTATTCATATGGTTATATTTTATACATTTATATATTATTTTATTCATATAGATTTTTCATTCATTTACCTTTCTTTTCCTTCTCTTTCATCATCCCTTCTTCCGGATGCTTTTCTCTCATTATCTGCTCCTGTTGTCACTTCCTCTCTAGTACCTCTTTTTAAAATTGTATATGCAATCTAATCCTTCACTCTCATCTTCTTGATGATGGATAATTGTTTGTGATTCAGAATGTTGATTAAAAACATATATAATTTGATTCCAAAAATATTTTTTATCATTTCTGATTATGTTTAACACAATTTATGTTTTATTATTTCAAATATATTAATTTTAAATACTATTATATTTCTAGTATAAACTAAGATGTATGGATGCTCTTAATTGTATACGTTAGCTATGATGAAACTATCAAAATGATTCTTGTGTGTGATGGCTAAATGGCAGGAAAAATCCCAATGATAGGAGACGCATTGCTGCTTGTCTTGTGAATATCGTATACCTGCTTGAACAGGACAAGGGAAAGCAAATGGCCAAGAAATGGTGTGATCTACTCAAATTCCATGTGGAAAAAGAGATGAAGGATGAGACAATATGTGGAGCTATTTTCCAGTTTGTTGGAACAAGAAAAGCAGGTGGAGGTGCAGAGGAGCCTCCATTAAAAGTTATTGCCTTTAGAGGTACAATTCGTAAAAGAAAATATATTCTGGGAAAGGATTTTCGCCATAATTGGAAAGCAATCATGGCACACCATGGATCCATTAGTAGAGCAGAAATTGGATTAAAGCACTTGCCAACGAACATTGAGAGTTACGAACCTCAAAGCATTTGGATTGTAGGCCACTCTCTGGGAGCTGCCATTGCAACAGCTATCATAAGAAAAATGAGGAGGGAAGAGCGAGATAAAATAGAAGCACATCTCTTCAATCCTCCCTTTCTTTCACCGAGGCTTCCTGAAGTGAAATTCTTTGAGCTTATTGGAAGAAATTTATCACTTGTGCGTGACGGGAAACCTTCTGTTCATTTTCCTCTTTTAGAGGGAGTTTACAATAAGATAGAAGATGCATGTAAGTGGGCGACAGTGAGATTAGGCTTAAAAGATGACAAAATATTGCTTGACCTGTATGATAAATTTATTGGGGTTAGCAGCTGGATCCCCAACATATATGTTAACAAAGATGATCCCATTTGCTGTTCATACATCCGCTATTTTGAGGTAATGCAGGGTATATATGAGAAGAAAAGCCAACCCCTCCATGAGCGGATGAAATACCTGTTTTGTTATGAAGTTGCCAAAAAGAGAACGCCATGCCACTTGCTTCCCTCTGCTAAGCTATTTGTGAGAAAAAATAGTGATCATAATCTTTCTCAGTGGTGGTTGAGAAGCCTTGAACTTGAAGGCAAGGAATATATCCCTCCAACTGAAGTCACTCAATGGAAGCCCAATACCATTGAAACCAGTGCAACCCTTCCAAGTAGGACCAAATGAAAAGGATATGATCAAGATTATAAATAAGTGTGTTGCACATCTATGCTCTACTAAATGTAAAGGCATATAATTTAACACTATATAGTATTATATAAATTATGATATGGCATTGCTCAGTTGTATTTTTGGATTTTATATTTTCTCCCTTTATGATGATCATGAATGTGATTAAAAATATAAATCATAATCTTTTTTTGATAACTATCTTTATATTTATTAATCATTAAGTAGAGTAGATATTGATCATTATGTTATGAATATTTATTTATAGGTGAAGTTAGGCAGATGATGTTTCAATGAAAGACATGGTCTTTTAGTTTGATTACAATAGTTTTCTAAAATGTTAATCAATGTTTTCAATTTCTACATTTTATTTTCTTCCATGGATAGTGAAAGTTGTCTTCATATATATGAATATAGGATAAAAATCTAACTACATAATACTTGGAAAAGTGCACGTGTAGATAAATTTACAAGTTTATTTTTTTATTTTTTTTATTCAGTTTAATAATGTCAATTCAAATCTTTAATTTATAGATTTATTTATTTTTAATATATAATTAAAAATATATTTGATATATTTAAATATAATTTAGAAATTGTAGAGAATGTTTGAAAAAGATAAATTTTTGTTAAGGTTATTATTTAGTTAGACAAAAAAATAGAAAATGAATTAAATTTTTTAAGACCTTAATTAATATATCTTTTATAATAGTGAAAATTATACATTTATGTCCGTTTTATTTGTGTTTTAGACCACTTTCATTAGAGTGTTACACATGGAGTAATAAACTTACAAATGGTATAATAGTTTATGAAATTATGCATGACATCTCATATCCCAATCCTTTCTATCAATAATCTTTAGATTTGTATTCTCAATCCTTAGATCCATTATTTTTTCTCTTAGATTATCTATTGGCATGAAACCTTTATTTCAAATTCCCACCTCACCAAAATTTTCATGCCAACTATTGTGAGATAAATTAGTGTGTATTACATCAGCTTGTGTAGTTGGTTGTTGTATTTAAGAATATTCACTTACTTATATGAAATCAAGAAGGAATATCATCTAAGAGTTATTACAAATCATGTCAATAATTTATATATAGAACATTTTACTAGCCTTCATCCAAAAACATGGATTCATGCCTTTCAATTTGTATATGAGATTTTCTAAAATAGGTTGAAGTGAAGGATCGAATAAAGGAGAGAAGCTAGAAAGGATCAAAATGTTTTGGAATTTTCAAGATTGATCCCTCATAAAGATTTCCATGATTTACACATATGTCTTAGCTAGTTCCTTGCCCCAGGTAATTGATTCTTCATTCAAATGCTCAATAGGATAAAGGTGTTATGCCTACCTATTCCTAGCCTTGAGATGTTATATCTTGCATTATACTATATGTATTTTGAGATGTTGTATGACCAAATTTTGACATCATTATGATTTATATATGTTGGTTGTATGACATTATGGATGTCTTTCTTAATTAATGTATGATGTTGTACCCCATCAAGATGATATCATGTGCTTTGGCTATCATGTACATGTAATAGGTACACTTAATGTGGAAATTGAGTATATAGGTACAGGGAAATTTTCCATCTAAATTGGAAAATCTAAGTTATTCCCTCAAATGGTGGTTAATTTGAAGATGTCACACTAGGTTCTTCTATTGCTATACCCAATCATACTTGATTCAAGAATGGTATGTGTCATGTTTGACCCTATATTAACTCAAATCTAAATTGGAGGTGATTCTAGAGTTTATGTATGTTGTTAATTGCTAGTAATGTTTGATTTAATTTAATAGTTAATTTCATCGTTTTCCATAAAAATGGTGAGTTAAAAGATGTCATTGTTTGCCTAATGTTTTATTTTTGCAAATTTTGAAAAAGAAAGGGTAGGTTAATTATGTTTGAAATGTTTTATGGAAATGGGGTCACCTTTACTTTTTTAAAACATCTATTTAAATATGGTGATTAAATATGGAAATTTGGTTATTTTGACCCAATTGCATGGTGAAAAAGAAAAAAAAATGATTTCTTTAATTTTTGAAAGGTTCATTGCATTGGGAATGCATATTTAGATTCGATTTAGCTGTCTAATTAAATATAGTGAAAAGGAATTTTTTTGAATGTCTTATTTATTATTCATTTGCATATTGGGGGGGAAATAATCAAGAATTATAAATAAAGAAAGAAATAAAAGAAATAAAAGAAAAGGGAAAATTAGAATAAAAGAAATGGAGAAGTCATTTTTGGTTATTCATTGTGGTTTGGGGAAGAAATTGGTTTTCTCCAAAACCCTCTTCCAACCAAATCTTATTTTTGGAATTGGGAGTGAAATTGTGGATGGATTTGTATGATATTTGAAGTAATGAGATAGGAATTAGAGTGGGATTGCTTGTGGTGTACTCTCCATCTCTCTCTTAGATTTTTGTGAGTTGAGTGTTTCTTTGTGTAAATAAACTTGAGGTATTCTTCTTTTTCCTTCTCCTTTGGTTTATGTGTTTGTATTTGGACTCCATACTAATCCTTAAGGCAATATAGGACTTTCCCTTCTAGATTTAAATTCAAGAAAAAACATAAGTTTAATTTTTTTTTTTATTATTTTTTAAATGCCAATTTACTATGGCACAATTTTTAAAAAGTTATCAAATGTGAATTTTATATTAAAAAGTGTGTTGTTGTGCATATTTGAAACCAAAGGGTAAATTTTGAATTTTGAAATTTAAAATTTGAATTTTCAAGCATTCAATAATGGAGTTTATGAATAATTTTATGGCTTTCTTGCTAAAAATAAATGTGAAATTTTGAATTCTAAAAATAAATTTGGAGAACATTCTCCATGATAAGAGGGGCTTTTGAAATTCTACAATTTCTTAAAAATTGTAATGAAGACAAGGACTGCTATAAACAGCTAAAATGGTATGATGACACAATTATTCAAAAGGTAAACTCAAAAACAATATATAAATCTCTAAGCACCACTAATTTTGTGCTTGATTATCTTAATTTAAAATGGAACCTTTCTTTGTTTGAAACATATGGAAACATATTTTTATAAAGAATTGGTCTAACATCATTGAGCCTAAAAAGGCTTGCTTTGAACCAAAGGAAATAGGGTTCCACCTTTTAGGAGATGGAACTAGGTGGGACCTATGTCACTCTTAGTTCATTCACGAAAACCAATTTCGATCTCAACCTAATGATCCAATTAGGAAAAGAGATTGCTACAAGGTATCCTTAGGTGTAACTAAAAAGGGGGTTCACCACTAAGCAAATGCTTAGAAAGAAATATATGAAAGCAATATATAAATCTAGCTCTATGACCTAGGAAATGAAACTTAAAATCAGAATAAGAAACAAAGAATGACAGAGGAGTTCCTGGAAGGATAGAGATGACTAAACAAGATCTGAAAATACTAAAATTTGTTACTTTTGATGAGCACTACGACTCATACACCAGACTAGGTGATTTAGTCTCAGTTTAGGGTTTTTGGGTAGAAATTGTAATCTTCAGGTGACATATCAAGATCCTCTGAAAACTAGTAAAATGGTTGTACATGGACTCATATGCCCAAGGTGGTGATTTAGTCCCATTCACATAAATCTATAAAACACACATCACAAGAGAGAGAGAGAGAGAGAGAGAGAGAAATGTTGTTTTTGTTAGTATATAAGGGGCTACCTCAGTCAGAACCCGTTCGGGTAATTAAACCTTGAAATAAATGAAATAACATAAAGGAATGATGAATGAACAAATGAATGTAACCACTCACCAAACTTTGTTGAATCCTTGGAGTGTAGATCTACAACTTGTATGAATTGGCTTCAATGGATGTAGATCTTGATCATTAAACTTGATATGGCTTTGAATGCTTGAACTTGGATCACAAATGCTACATCAACATGTTAGCTCACAAGCACACATGATGCATGAAGACCTTGATAGGATGCTTGAATCTTGAATTGATGCTTCAAAATCCTTGATAATCAGCTCTTGAATGCTCTTAAACACTTGAAAATATCTCTTGAAGGCTTTAGATCTAGGTGAGACTCCCTTAAAGATTCTTAGGTTGCTTAGGTGAAATAATTATTTCAAACCTTAATTATATAGGTATTCCATCTAATTTACCATTTATTAGATCCCAAATGTTGACATTCACAAATTTTAAATTGAAAACCCTAATTTCCCACTCAAAACCCTAAAATGGGCCCAAATGGGACTCATACACTCAAGGTGGTATATGGGTCCCACTCAGGGGGACTCATATGTGCAAGGTGGTGTATGGGTCCCACCTTAGCTTTTTAGACTGAGGAAATATCAAGGGGTTAGAATATTGTGTATTTATTGATTTTTTTAGGATATCAGTTGAAATAAGCCTTGAGATGCATAATAAAGAGTCTTGGGGGCCTATTAATGATGATTTAAGGTCATAAATGCAAGAGGTCCCAAAACTTAGGGTGAAGATGTAAATAAATACAATTTACAACACTAACTTAAGAAAAAATTAGGTCTATTTAGCTTTAAAAGGGCCCTAAACTTAATGTGAATGTATGAAACACATTACAACACTAAATCAAGGAAACCTATTTGTGCATTGATATCCATATAAAATATAATATTTTAAAATTTTAGTTGAATTTGGAAATATGATTTAAAATATGTATTCAAATTTTTTGACTATATTCACACTTGTGTAATATTTCCTCATTAAATTTTTATTTGATTTATTTGGTTTTTCCACATAAAATTGTTCATTCATTTTATTAGTTTTATGTAAAATATTCTAAATTTTATTGTCCTTAAAGTTATCTTTATAGATCATTTTGAAATTTTAAATTTCATTAGGAAATTAAAAAGTTATGACTATTAATAGAATAATTTTGAATCAATGATAAAAACAAATAAATACAAATAATTTTAAATAAACTAGAAGTCGCATGCATAGGCATGCAATGATCAGCCGATAGGGTGCACTGTGAATGGCTATTGATGGAGTGCGAAGCGGGAGAGGTTTTTTTATAGGGTGCAATTGGAGGTGTAAATAGGAAATATGAAACAATGTGAAGTTAGTTCATAGTAGAAGATGGATGTTATGAATTTGAACTCTATGTACAATTTAAGGTTATGAAGGAAATAATTTCCACATAAAGATTATTTTTTCTATATATATTCATTCAATATGATCATAGTAAAGTATTATAAACTCGAATTTGACATTAAGAACTATTTGCATAAGATGGGTAAATGGTTTTTGTGTTTTGGAATGAAAATTTATTAGTTGGAAAATGGCTATCAAATTGGCTATCAAATTCTAGAATAAAATTATACGTCATGTTGAACGAATGATTTTAAATTTATTAAAGGGTTTTTCTTTTTTAAAGACTTATTAGTTATGTGTTTTATCACTGAGGTTGAATTAACAAGAATGCTTTTGGAAAAGTGATTCTATTAGTAAACTTATGTCTTTTATTAGTAAGATTGGGAAAAAAGAATTCTTTCAAAAATTTATTTTGTTATTGTTTTTATTAGTTATAATGGTCATGACAAATGAGTTTTCCAAATAGGAAAGATGTTACAAATAGTATCTACTTTGTAATTTTTTGAATGCGATGAAAGGAAATACATACTTTGTATTTTTATTTTAATTGAATTAGAAGGTGCACATTGTTTTCAAGGAACGTGAGAAAGATGTTACCAAATTTATACAACAATTTGTGTACACATGTATATATGTAACAATAGATATCATGGAGATTCATCATACATTATTATTTTACTTGAATTAGAAGGCACACCTTGTTTTGAGGGAACATGAGAAACATGAAACTAAATGTATACAAGAATTTGTGCATAGATGTATGTATGTAAGAAAAAATATATGACGTGATATGTAAAACCACAAAACCCATGCTCACTTTCCTCCCTACCATATTGGCATTATGGAGCCCCATGGGCTCTAGCCAAACCCTTGAGCAAGAGAAGGATGAAACGTGCATGAGATATTTTGTGCAGTTTCATCATACATCACACAGTAAAAATATTGGTCAAACTCTGGTGTTTCCATATATAATATCTGATATTTTTGTGTTTTCATTGATGTTCGAACTTGAAAGAAAAAGCGTATCCTAATTTTTGAATCCCTTTACATGCTTAAATCTAGTTCCTGTAAATGGAATATAAGGGTATGTTAGTGGACAAGGAAGAAAAATCAAAAAGGAAGGATAAAAAACAAGTATACAACTAAAATTAATATATACAATGTGAGGCTAAAAAAAATGAATAATTTTTACAATTAGTTAACCAAATTTTTCTATTGACAATGGGAAAGTGTTACACTTACACTATTGATCATCCTCAAGAAGGATGGGCTGCATTGGAGATAGTCATAAGATCATGAAAGAATTTGAGATAGAGAGTGTACAATATACTAATTTTCTTCAATGTGTATTATACTTTTGCCGAAATATAAAAATAATAATATACATATACAAACTATTGGAGAAGTTAAAAAGAGAGCCGAGGAAACAATCAGAAATGCATTGATGGGTATGATGGGATTTGAAGGCAATAAAAAAATTCACGTACAAAATGAAAAGAAAGTCAACCATGACATTGTAAACAATTTAGTTGAAAGGAGCAATAAACACCATTCTCATGCGCTCCTGGGGATAAACAATGTGATGGTATCAACAGATTGCTTGCCTGATCAAAAGTAAATGAGAGCGGGGTTTCGTTGTTGTCCACAACCATGTAAACTAGTGCTCGTTGTCCTCCCTTTCCATGCTTAATCCTAGTTCCTGCAAATGCAATATAAGGGTATGTTAGTGGACAAGAATGGAAAATCAAGAAGAAAGGATAAAAAGTAAGTATACGGGTAAAATTAATATATACAATGTGAGGCTAAAAATAATGAATAATTTTTACAATTAGTTAAACAAATTTATCTATTGTGTAGTACCCCTCCAGTTGCTATTACGTGTGAAGCACCCTTCAGAATCTGCAAACACTCTAAAATCTCAAACATGGATTAGTGATATGCAAACCTTTTAAATGCTCCTATGAAATAATGCATGATGCCTCTTCAAACAAGATAACAAAATAAACTACTTAGAAGCATGAAAGAGACATGATGCACACCTATTCCATATTGCATTGGTGTCACTTGTGAGAAATGACCCTTTCCCAACCCTTGATAAGCCAATGATGAAGATGTAATGGACAAAATCAATTCTCAATTAAAGAGAGTGACTTTGCATGAGAACGTAGATGATATGATGAAGAATAATCCTTCCATTTATAGATTTTCAAGTTGGAAGAGAGCTCAAAATAGAACAATGTGGGATAATGGTTTGACCAATGAGATGAAGTCACTTGTCACATTATGATAGGTTGAGGAATGTGCAAGTTTTGGCCAATGTGCCAAAGAGGGGGAGATTCAAATTTGAAATTGAGAGTTAATATTGAGTGGAAGACATGTAAGAGAGAAGTTATTGCCATGTTGGAAGGGACAAGTCAACTTGTCTTCATATTCAAACTTGAGGAATATTCTCAAAAGATGCTCTGTTGAGGGAAAATGATGAATTTATAAATGAATTAAAATGATTTATTGGTGCAAGTGGGAAAAGCTAGAGGATGTGATGGGTGGTTTGATTAGTTTAATCAAGATTAGCTTAATTTAGATGATGATTAGGGGTTTTGACCCTTTTGACTTAAATATTTTGATTTATTTAAATCAAAAGGGAGAAATATGAATTTTGAGATTTAATTAAATAAAGTTTTGATTTATTTAATCAAAAAGGGAATGATAGACTTAAATTAAATAAATTTAATTTATTCAATTTAAGTGGATAATCCTTAGTGATTGAATTAAATGAATCTGATTTGCCTAATGAATGGATTTAATGAACTTGATCAATTTAATGAGCAGATGAATGTGAACTTGGTTTACTTGATGAATAGACCTAATTAAATGCATGATGCTAATTTTGCATGTCTACATTTTTCCCTCCTTCTAGCACCAATATGTGGATACTAAATCTGCAATATGTTAAGCCTTAACAAGAATAAGTCAACCAAAACACAACAAATCTAATATCCCTATGAAATATTGCATCATGTTAGATATGCTAAATGAGAAATTAAAACAATAAGAAACGCTAAATAAGCATATAAACAACATGAATACAAATTTATCTCATAGTGGATTGGTGCTTCTATGGAAAGAAGCCCTTTCCCAATCCTTGCTAAACTCCATGATATGTTGATATGAAACTACTTTGAAGATGATATGAGGTGGGAAAAATCAATTCTCAATTGAAGAGAGTGACTTTGCATGAGATTTTGGAGGATTTGTTGAAGAATGAAGCTTTCATTTATAGATTTTCAAATTGGAAGAGAGCTCAAAATAGAGCAATGTGGGATATTAATTTGACCAATGAGATAAAGCCACTTGTCAACTTATGATAGGTTGAGGAATGAGCACATTTTGGTCAATGTGCCAAAGAGGGGGAGATTCAAATTTGAATTTGAGGGTTAAATGTTGAGTTTGACCTTGTGCAAGAGACATGTAAGAGACATGTAAGGCCTCATAAATGCTTTGTTGGATGTACATGTCAAATTTGGGGGAGATTCAAACTTAGAGAATATTCTCCCTTTATGCCAAGTTGAAAGTAAATAAATATTGTGATAAATCAATTAAATGCAATTTCATGTGCAAGTGGCAAAATCTAGAGAATACAAGTGATTAGGATTAGCATTTAATCATGGATTAGATTAATTAAGATGATGTTAGATGTTTTTGACCCATTTCACTTAGATTTAGGGATTTAAATCAAATCAAAGGGAGATGAAAGGTGATAAAGATTTAGTTAAATAAATATTTGATTTATTTAGCTAAGGGGGATAATGATAGGATCAAATTAAATAAAGTTAATTTATTTAATTTTAAATGGACGATCCTTAGAGATTAAATCAATTAAACTTGGTTTATTTAATTGATGGGCGAA
Source organism: Sequoia sempervirens (assembly GCA_007258455.2). Lineage (NCBI taxonomy): Eukaryota > Viridiplantae > Streptophyta > Pinopsida > Cupressales > Cupressaceae > Sequoia > Sequoia sempervirens. The sequence continues at coordinate 16,607 of VDFB02289394.1, read as the reverse complement.
TATGAACTAATTAAATGCATGATGTCAATTTCACGTGTCTACAATGTGTTTTAGTTTGCTTATGTTTGTGTGCTAGTCATATAGTTGTTTTGGACACTATTTTACTTTTTGTATTAGTTACAACATAGATGTTATGTTAACTGTTGTACTCTATGGATGATGTATTTGACATCCTAATCATTTGGTTGTGTTTGAGTGATGATATTGAGATAGACATGTTTGAGATATGGATTATGTTGCTTATTAGTTTTTATGTGGTTATCATGTAGAAATGGTTGTTTATGTTATATAATGCTTGTTAGTTTTGGTGAAGAAGATAGTGTAGCACTACCCATTCATGAGTACCCTGCTACGTTGCGATTCTTCTTCATAGTGTGTTTGCTGATATATGTTTATATGTTTAACAGAGATGTTTTATGCAGATATAGGTATCGGGTATCGGCTTCACCTACTTGTTAGGTCTAAGCGTACCCTAATCCAATGAAATTATGTTGACTCGTAGATAGTGTCAAGTCCTCATTTAATCCATCGTTCTTCATTGAACGAGTATCTTTTGTCACCTGTTGTTTTGTGTAGTTTGTTTTTGTTGTGTCATTCTTGTATGTATTGTTTTGTTTGGGAATTCAATAATTTAATTAAATGGCTTATTTGTTAATATATTTGATTAAATTTATTTTTTTTTAAATACTAGATTAAATGTTTATGAGTAAGGTTTGATTTATTTAAAATAAATTAAACAAGTTAGTTATTTAAAAGTGAATGTTAATTTTGAAAAAGGTAATTATTCAAATGTAATTGTGGAATTAATTGTGCAAATAAGATTTTTGTGAAAAGAAGATATTCTAAAAGAGGTTGCTTTCAACAAGTTATAAATATCTGAAAACTTGTGTTTGAGTTAAAAGATAATATCTCAGATATTTAATGATTATAACTGATTGAGAAATTTTTGAATGCATGACTAAAATCAGTTGAGTTTTGTAACTAGAGGTAATTAAATGCATTAAAAATCTTTTAGGGGTTAAAATTTCATTCACGACAATTCTTCTAAAAAAATTTCACAACAATTTTCTTGGAAGAATTTGCATGGCAGTTGTTTGAGAAAAAGTTTTGCACAGTAGTTTTCTGGAAAAAGTTTCTTCTCTATTTTTGGTGAAAGTTTGGAGACAATGAATTCGATGAACTTGTGCTTTTGGGGAAAATAGAGGATTACGGAATTTTGGTTCTTGCTTCAATCTTCATTGGATTCGAGACTATAAATCAAGTTTTCTTATTTGTTTTGGTAATTTCTTACTCGATAATCTCTTAAAGTTAAGCTTGAAATTAGTTTGCATTGAAAAATGAATATACTGCCTGTGAAAAAAAAATTACCCAGCTAAACCTACACATGCACAGAGAAACAATTAGAATGAGTTTTCTAAAATTAATGAAAAACGTTTATTGTAATCTATGGTTTTGTATTCTCTGTCTCTACTTTGGAGATTCCAGATCTTTCCTCATTTAATTGGTCTTGAGATCTAATTTTCAATTCTCGTGAAATTCCCTATGCACGCGTATCTATCTAAAAACATTTGTTTGTTTTAAGAAATTCATTTGATTTCCTGAATTTATGGAATACATATAATTGAAAATTTATTAACATTATGTCGATCTACTCTTGTCTATGGTGGCGCCCTCTTTGTAAATGGCTAGATTTTAAAATTTTGTAGTTTGTAACATTCTCGGGCCATTATTTAATCAAATCAACTCTAGTTGCAGTCTTCTTCTATATAACTTAATGTTATTTTGGCTGTCAATTTATTCTCCTCTTTCCATTGAAAACTGGCCATTTAATTTGTCATTGCCTCTGGTTTGAGACGTCTAGGTGGTACCTTTAGATTCTTGCATTTTATTCTTACTGTGGAATTAAAATGTCACCTGCCTCTCTTGAATTTTTGTTGAACCATATCTGGAAAATTTGTGACTGTAACGGTACTTCAATTAGCCGCTGCCTATCATGGAGTTTTTATCTCTTCCTTTTCTGACTCTTTCTTGCTGCATTCATCTGTCAGATTTAATCAATTTTTTTATCACATGCATGGTCGGTGTGCTTTATGTTCTTGGGTCTAAAATTTTCCTTAACATAAATACTGATAGGGAATTCCCATGTTGGTGTGTAATTGGATTTAGAGCCATGGCCTATAACATTGAGAATAATCTTTGAATTTGAGTTTTCCCCGTGTCTTGATGGCCACTTGAATATAGTGCATGTCTAAATTTTAGATTGTTCCATTTGGCATCACCAACATCTTCCAGTATAACAGTGTCACTGTTCTATGATAATGAAATGGTTCATATCTTTTTGAACAATTTCTCTTATCTTTGAAACAAATTTTGGGACAACACGAAGTTGCTTTTAGCTAGAGCCTGAAACATCTGAATCATCTTTATATATGGAATTTTCTCCTTATCGTTGGAACAAAAGTTGCTTAGAATGGTAGGGAGTACTGATTTAAATTGTCTCCCTGTTTCCTTACGTAACTTTTCACAGTGGAAACAACACTTGAGATGGTAGGGTCTTCATATTTAAATAACCACCCTGATTCTATTCGCTGCCTATTACATCTACCGCACTTGATCATGGTAAGATGTATATATTTAAATATCCTCCTTGATTCTACTAAGACTCGCTCCAGTTGCAGTACTAGAAAATAAAATATTGTCATTCTCCCTGAAACCCGGGTGACGGCAGGGTATTACATCCCATCGCCCTCTTCTTTAGAGCTCGGCTTCCCTTGGAATAGCGTAGGCTCTTACATTAAGGTGGTTTTAAATAAGATTTCTATTTTCATCTATAGGTGTGTGGATTGATGTTCCATAATGCATACTGAAATCGAATGGTGGTAAAACTGTGGCAAAAGAATCTTATTATATAGCATAATAAAATTGAAACTCAAAGGTTAGTTGGCCTGATTCTTTGGAAACCTGTATTAGCTGAAGCACTTGAACATAAAGAGAATTTTAAAGGTTTAAATAATTTTTAATTTTATTTTTTTTCTCCACTCACTGCCTGTCATAGAGGCAGTACTTAACCATGGTAGGTGTATAGATTTAATGAACCTTCCTATTTCTATTCTCAACATCTTACAATTACAATGCTTGAACATAGAAGGTTGTGTATATCTAAATTACCTCCATGAATCTAACGGCATCTATCGTTGTTGAAACACTTAAAAAAAATAGAATGTTGTTGATTTCATTATCAAACTGTGGAAACTGAAGCTCTTGATTATTAGAGAAATCGCCTTGTATTGAGACTATTGCTCCTTAAAATTTAATGGCCATAAATAATTCATTAAGAGAATTTCTATTTCAGCACCTGAAGAGTGTCAATCTGTCAGTATAGACTCTTATTGAGTTACAACTTAGGTTACATCTATTTATTTGAGAGAAGAATTCATGCGTAACATTTGTTAGTGTCATACATAACTTGATTTTGGTCGCCATATTCTATTTTTATTAATTGGTAATACTAATTCCAAATCTTGCGCCTCTTATACTCCATGCAATTGAGTAATATCTGATAGAGATGGCACGCACACAGGAAGATATAAGGAATACACCCAAATTTTCAATTATTAGTAACTCTTAAACAAATGGAATTGAATGGTATAGGCATTTTAAATATTGTTATCTCTATAGCAAATGAAACTCTCAAACAACTTGATTAGAATTTTATGTATATACAATCAAACCTAAGACAAGATGCATCGACATAATTCTCATTGGTGAAATTCATCTAATTATCTCTATTAGATTTTGAGTGTCGTCTATCAATGTTAGGATATTTCCTTTTGTGTACAATCTAGGGAGTTAAGAGTTGCATATTGAATAATTTACTCTTGTTGTGTGAATATCTCTTTGATAAAAACAATATTACTTTGCATGCATCTGAGAGTTTACTTTATAATTGAAACGCATGCATAATAGTTAAACCATATATCTATAGAAAACAAAGAGTGTATAAATTTGTTGAATCCATAGAGTATGTTCTCAACACATTTAAGTGAACTTGTAGATTTTCTAACACTCAATCACATGCATTAATGATCTGCCAATTCAAGATTTGAAATATTTTGGATTCGATATTTTCAATGACGAGTCATTTACCTAACTCTTATTTGAGTTTTCTTTTCTCAATTAAATTTTGCATGAAAAGTGTGTGTACTATAATTAAAATAATTGCAGATAAAAGATTAGATAAATGTTACTAGATATTTGATCTCTGGGTTGATGATTATATATTTAAAGGTTGTCTTAATTATTTAGATTCAATTGTAGTAATGAATCAATGTAAAAAAATAGATATATATATAAATATATATTTAAATTGTTTAGCCTTTTTTAACAAATTATTAGAATTTATTTTATTCTTGATAAAGAATAATCTTAAAATTAATTGAATTATAAATAAGATTTTTATTTGAATATGATAATGGATTATCTTTTATGGTTTTTGGTCCATTAAGTTGTTTTAGTGATAAGTATTTGATAAGCACTAATGTGTCGGTTTTAATTTATATTAGTAAGGCTTATAAATGGTGTGAATGAGGTTATTATTTGAACCATGTTTTTATTATGGTTTGGTGTCAAGGATGCTTTGAGATTGAATATCTTGATTTTTTGATAGTGAGTTGCTAAGTTTCCAGAGGTTAGGAAGTGAATTTGTGATGTAAACTTTTGATGCTTGAACATTGTTGTTCTTATACCTTGATCTATTTTGGAGCTTAGCCATGCAAAAGTTATTTGTCACCTTTCAGGTGTGTGAATTGTTCCATGATTGGACCATGAATGAGATATGTTTTATTATGGCGTTGTTTCATATGCAAGTTGGTTTTCCTTGGTATTTTGATGTTATGTCATGTTTATAGGAAGAGTGGCTTGCGTTAGGGTCTGAAACCCTAAGTGGTTGCTAGGGTAACCTATTGTGGGTTTTTGTAATTTAGTGAAAACCTTAAATAAATAAACTTGGGACTCATTAAGTAATTAAGATAAATGGAATGCCTCACTTAGTGCCTTAATGCTTGTATAGATTAAGGGTAGGTTGAGAAAGCCTGGAATGGCTTAGTCATCTACCTTGTCTTCTTGAAAGGTAATTCAACTCCACATGAGTTTGTCTAGGGGCCAGGAATCGGTAGAGACTACCAGGGTAAATCTGGATGACGGTTGGTAGCCTAGGAAGATTTACCAGGGTAAACTAGAACAACTACGTGATGACACTCTATCATGAAGCATGTTTGTGGTCTCTTATGTAGAGTCACCTTTGTTACTATTGTTGCCTCTGGGAGTTTATTTATGATCATGTAGTCTTGTCATTATGTGTTGTCAGCCATGTAATGTAACGTCTATTCTTTGTTGGTTGTTTGACTGTTTTGTAGACATGTCATTATCTCCTAGCATGGAGGGAGTGGGCCTTTGGGTACCACATGGTTGGGAGGAAACTGTGCTATTATTCATCATTAGGTCCTCTTACAGATATTTTTATACTTGGATAACATTGTTCATGGAGTAGGTTCCTGTCACTTTCTTGTTCATGACAATGGACGTCAAATGTGTTCGGAGATATGGATATTAGTTTTGAGGATATCATTATCTTCTTTGTATGTTTACCTCATGTGTATGAGAGTAATCATTGTATCGGCATTATGATGTATCAAGATTTATTAAAATCTCACTTGTAATTTGGATATGTGTATATCGTGACTGTATAAAGTTTATGAAATTGGTTCATTCACGAATTTGATATATAATTATGTTTTATGACTTTAATATTGATGTGATGTTCTTATTTGTATGGTTTAAGTAATGTCATCTTGGAATCCTTACGACAATTGTGAAATCAAATGACTTTAAAAATATATATATATTTGGTTAATTTGTACTTTATGCCTTGTTTTATTGGTTTCCCTAGCAAGGTGTTACATATTGATAGTGGGAAAGTGTCATACTTACAAACAATGTTGATCATATTCAAGAACGGTGAGCTGCATTGGATTGACTCACAAGAGCATGAAAGAATTTGAGATAGAGATTGTACAACACACTAATTTTCTTGAATGTATATTATATTTTTGCAATAATATAAAAAAAAAATATACATATAGAATAAAAGAGGTTAGCACTATTCATTGTAAATAGAAATAGATAAAGTGGAATATTTTGAATGCATCATATCTTGGTAAGGAATTATCTATAAGTAATCTATTGGAGAAGTCAAAAAGAGAGCCATAGAAACAATGAGAAGTGCAATTAATGACATGATGGGATTTGACAGCAAAAAATGTAATCATGTACAAGATGAAAACCAAGCCAACCATGACATTGTAAATGGTTTAGTGGAATGGAGAGACAAACACCACTCTCATGTGCTTCCAGGGATAAACAGTGTGATCATGCTACCAACAAATTATTTGTCCACTTAGAAGCACATGAGAGCGGTGTTTAGTTGTTGTTCATAACCACATAAGTCAATGTATTTTTTCCTCCATACCATATTGGTATCATGAAGCCTCATGGGCTCTAGTCAAACCTCTGAGCTAAAAAAGGAGTTAAGGTCCGTGGAAAATCCCATGGAGCCTTACCATACACCACAGGGAAAAGAAACTTGCAGAAAGAAGGGTGTTTTGAATCAAATTATATAACATTGTAGTATTTTTTATGGGCTAAGAAGTACACGAAAAATAGATATCCTGGTAAAGAATTAGCATAATGAGATTTCAAGACGGTTATATAGAAGAATGGACAACAAGTAGAAAGGTCCATCTAACTTGATAATGTGATTTTAAATCTACCTATATATTAAAAAGACAACTGCAATGTAAGGAAGAATATAGTAAAAATGGTCAACGAATTGAGATGTCAATTGTCACATAGGCTCCCTGCTGATACATATAATGGAAATTTTGCTTTAGGGGACAGGGGAAAAAAAATATCATAAAAAATATTGAAACAAAACAAGCAATCTATGGGACAGTTGGATTGTCAATTCAGAATATAAACAAGTAAATAAAATAGAGAATTTCTAAAAGAAGTATTAGGAAAGAACTTTAAGAATTAGAGATAAAGGAGAAATGATTGAAACCCAGAAGAAACATAGTGATAGAAGAGAAGCAATCCATGTAAGAGCTGGCTTGTTTAAACAAAATTGCTCACATGGTCAAAGACTTGGCTTTTGTTTGCATATATATAGCTAGGGGGCTATGTGGTTGTTATTAGCAGCCCCAAGTAGTTTTTTATAGGCAACTTGAAACAGATGAGGGAAAAACAATATCATGAAATATATTGATATAAGATTCAAGCTACATTGTTTCGTAGTAGATATTGAAGACAAATAGAGGAATTGTATAACAAGTATTAGAATAACACTTGTTTGGTAGTAGATATCACACACAAAGAGAAAAATTGTATTGAGTGCCTGAAAGATAGACAGGTACATATGCACATCTATATATATGTATTCAATTCCCTTATTGATATATAAAAATACCCATATAGGAAAATAAACATCTGCATATATCTAGACAAAGATATACCAACATATGTATATCTAAACAAGTTTGTATATTATGTATATATGTATTTATGTAGACTGGGATTTTAAGTACAGTTTAAAATAACATGTATGAGTATTGTCTATATTGTGTAAAAATCACCACTATACAGTTATAGCATTGAATCATATAGTATTGAGATGTTGATAAGAACAAAGCATTTAATTGTGTAGTATGTGTAACATATTCATGATGCTAGAATGGATCTTCTAGCAATGCAACTGAATCAATATATTTTCTTACATATTTTGTAGTATACTTTCCCACAGTGTAACATTGAATATTGCATTTACTTCTTGTTGTGCCATTGCACCACAATACATATATATACATATATATATAGATATACATATATAGAATCATATGTATACATGTACATATATATGCATATATATATATATATATATATATATATACATTTATACATATATATAGATACATATATATACATATATATATATATATAGATGCATATATTGTAAAACTGGCCTCCACTATTTTCCATTAAATATTATAGACAAACAGAGAAATTGTAAAAGAACTATTAGGAAAACACTGGAGAATGACATACAACTGATTCTTAAGTATCATCCTAATACCTCTTACAACTATTACATAGACTGCTTGCCTTCTACCAATATGTTGCATGACACTCTTTTTCAGTCATCTGTTCAAAGCTTCCTATAACAAACTATTAATTTTCATTGTTTTCTTCTTTGTAAGGCAAGAAAATGTATTGGTTAAGTTGCATTGTCGAAAGAGCCATTGTTGGGTTGCTTGTGTATGAGCCTATTATAAGAATAGCCATCCTTGGGTTCGTTCTATAATAGATTTGAGGGTTTCGAAATTGTTGTGATGTGAAGTCTAAAAGTCATTTTGCATGGGTATTTTGCATAAATGTTTTTTCCATAATATTGAATACCAAACAATGTAGCTCAATTTTCCAATTAAGCTTGTGGTTCTATATGCATTTTGGACAGATTATTTCATCATTTAATTGTTGTCGTAACATAGAGAAAATAAGTGCTACCTTGAAGAACTAGTTTTGAATAATATATTTGGAAAGTTGGAAGGATAGACGTATTTTTTGATATTTATAGAGTTATGTTACAATTTCCCTATTTCTCTATATGTAAAAATAGGTTGGGGGTGGTGGACTCGGTGTCCTCAATATGTGGAAGCTAAATGGTAAGTGTTTTTTTGCACGAGGGTGGAGCTTAGGAATTACATGGGTTGGGGGTGGTGGAGTTGGTATCCTCGAACAAGGTAACTACAATATTCAATGTTGCAATATGGGAAAGTATACTTTGATGAAGTTATGTTGTCGAAAGAGCCATTGTGGCACTGGTTTAATAGTAGACTATTGTTAAAATCATCAAATTTTCCTCCATTTTTTAGCAGATTGCAGGGTTTTGAAACTACGGTGTTGCAGAATCTATAAGTGATTTCACATGGGTATTTTTTTTAAATCATTGATGATTAATTAATTGAGATTGGAAAGAATGGATACATTGTAAATAATGATTTAACTATAATTCCTTCACTTGCAAAGAGCGATAATCTCTTAGAAGTCTCCAAAATGGGTATAGCATCAAAGATAAAAACATATAACAAGAAGAAATTAACAATAAATTGATCATCTATGCAAAACACCCATGTAAAAAAGAGTATAACCCCACAAACTTCATTGAAAATTCCAGCTGCATCACCTCATACTAAATATTATAGGGAAATAGAGAAATAGAGAAATTGTAAAAGAGGTATTAGAATAAAACTAATGTAACTTGGATTCTTGATTAAGTGTGTATATGTGTGTGTGTGTGTATGTAGATATGTACATATGTATATATATCCCTAGCTTGTTTCATAGGAGAGTATTGTAAAAATCATTGACTTCGACTCTGTTTCCTAGCAAGTTGCAGGGTTTTAAAACTATTACCCTCCTAAATCTATAACTGAGTATACATGGGTGTTTTGAAAAAAGTGATTTATTTATTTATTTATGTTAAAACTGCTATTGTTTGGAATCTACAAGTCATTTTTCATGGGTTCCTGGAATTATGGTTTTATACGGATGAAGAAATTGTAGTTAATTCTTGTTTCTTTTGCCAGGAAAATATCTTTTCCCAAAAAGATGAAAAGATAACTGTAGGAACATGGACAAATGTAATGTGTAGAGTAGACTATCACAACTGTAGTCAAGTGTATGTAAGTATGCGGTTGAAGTTTCCACCAGGATTTTCGTGAGGCCAACGATGAATTGGATTTTCCAATGCTAGGGATGTCTCATTCGCCAAGAGCTTGTGTGGGTTTTTTTTTCTTGGTGACATGGAGGTTGGTAATTACGTGAATTGGAAATGGTGGAGCTAGTCGACTCAATACACATGCACTTAATTCTTTTGTATAATATTTAGTAACAAATAAGTGTTATTCTAATACCTATCATACAATTCCTCTATTACACTTGAATATATATGTGTGTGTATATGTACCTATCTATGTTTTGAAGCATTGATTTTCAGATACAGTTTACATTGTATGTAAATATATATATGCCTAATATGACAGTGAAAGGCATAAGTGAAAATCTCATGTTTGCTCACCTTCCCACCACATTGGTGTCATGAAGCCTCATGGGGCCCTGGAAAACTATGAACCAGGTAAAGCATGAAACACTGACCACAAATGTAATGGAGTTCCATCATATATCAGACAATAGCGAAGTTGAAAAAAGAAATGTATGTTCCAATATATGCATTCATTTTCCCAAAGTTTTTTTTGCTACTATAACTTTTAAAAAAAGAGAATTCATGATAAAGAACTACAAAAGATGGAATTATGCAGATGAAATACACAAATATTGTTTAAAGGAAGACATCAAAGAAATAGCAAAGGTTTTATTTCAAAGCATACAATGTATAGGAATAACTTTATAGACATACCTGATTTTGCTATGTTTTGGAATGTATCTAACCATGCAAAAAGAAAAGAGGTGAGTGTACAAATTTCATTTGCACTAAAGGATATCTAGCCCTGCAGTAAGAAAAGGGGTGAATATATAAGCTAGTAAATTATAAATTTACAAAAAAAAACAATCAAAATATATATATTTGTGGTTAGGTGTGTATGAAATAGCCAAAAAGATAGGGGCAAAACAACTTACAACAACAATACATGTATGAGATAGTGCAGATTGCAAAACACAACACTTGTTAAACATCCAATTTGTGAACCAGTGGAAGTGCATTGCAGGTTTTGACCATTTTGACCCATCAAGCAAGGCAACTAGCTCCACCACTACCAACCCATCCAATCAACAAACTCCACCATTATTGTGAAGAGGACCAGGCAAGGCCTCACAAATTGCATGGAGTGTTACTATATATTAAGCAAAAAATGGAATATACAAAAGACTATAGATTTCTGAAACCAATACCTGGAGGAAGGAGAAAACAGTAAAATATGGAACAAAGAATTCTATAGATCAACATTATGCACATACATATGCATATACATATACATATAGATACACGTATAGATACACATACATATACATATACATACACATACACATATATATGCATATACATAAATGTACATATACATATAAATATACATATACATGTACATGTACATATACATATACATATTCATATACATATAAATATACATATACATATACCTATAGACATACTTTTTTCCCTTCATTTATTATTTGTAGTTATTTGTGTGCATCATTAGCGTTATACTCATCACCATATGACTAGTTCTAGTTAAATGTTCTTTCTTTCATAAAAAAAATATGGTTAGGGTTACTAATTTTTTTAGCTCTTCTATTCTTCATGTACCTGGCACTAAATATTATAGACGAATAGAGAAGACTTGTCCAATACTTTTACTAACAACTTGGAGCTTACCTCTTAAACAAAGGATCTTCCTAAATGTTCCTCATTGGTCAATAAGCTTTGCAAAAAAATCATGAACTTACAATTGACGAGCAAAATGTTACATAGTAAATGTCCTTTTAATAGCTCTTTGATAGTTTCCTTTGTTACATAGTAAATTTCTTTTTAATAGCTTGAATATTGAGTTGACAAGCGAACTATTCTATAGATTGGTTCAAGTATGATATAATTTTATCTGTGTCTTAGTTTTGATATTCATTAGACCTGGAAGCACATATTTTATTTCATTAAATCTATAGGTGAATAACAACTAAGAACCAAGAGCAATTAGTATTCGAAGACAGCCTAAATCGAATACAATCTCATTAAACTAATGAAATCGATAATTTATGACTCCTGATTTTTCAATAATGAAAGAAGTTATAACATTGATGCAAATTTTAAATGTGACATAAAGAACTTTTAAACAAAAACATAAAGTATATGAAATAAATATAATCTACTAGCAATTCTATATTGGGAATGTTAATATGCAAATATAACAATTTTTTTTTTTTTACAATTAAAAAACAAGATTACTTATATTCAAATTTGATAATTCTTTAGCAATACATTTCAACTATTAGCTTTATACAAAATATTTAAAGTCTATATGATAATAAATTCTCAATTATTAGCCATACACAAAATATTTAATATATATTAAAATATATTGTCAACTATTACCTATATAGAAAATATTTGATATATATATATGGAAATAAATTGTTTAGTTGTCTTTGAAATTCTAATGTGTGTAAAAATATCATATAATCGTCCAATTAATTTTAAATATTTGAAAGTAACAATGATAGGAAAATTGACTAAAATTTTATTAAGAATGGAAGCTTGAGGAAAATGTCAAATCTACGAAATAAGAGAACTATTAGAAAAAAACTATTATTTCTATTTCAAACATGAATATTCTAATATATATTGAAAAAAAGTGACTTTAGAATTTGCATAGAAGAACTAAAGATTCCAGCATATAAAAAGAATGAACAATCATAGTCACAATGTAGACCAAAAACAATCTGGGCACCATGCTAAAATCAAAAAGATGGCAAGTCAATAAGCATGCAAATATATAGATGAAAAAATAGGTATAAAATATTATGTCCATATTTATAAAACAAAAGTCTTAGGATCCCATAGTGAGCATTTAAAAGCCAAGGCTATGAGAAATGATTAGAAGTGCAAAAGAGCAGTCAAAGCGTAGGCTAGCTAGTGGACCCTTTTCTGGAGCAGGAGTAGATATCTTCATTATGTTTGCAACCAACACTTTACACTCTACTTAAAAATCAACTTTTGTTGTTTTGACAATCGTTGTTTTCAGCCGATCCTCAGAATTATAACTTTTTGTTCTAATCAAAGCAGTAAAGATGTATGGCTTACAAACAAGGCCTTTAATAATAGCAACATGATCTATTGTAGACTCAGAGATGTCTTGCAACATGTACAAGTCTTTTGATGGAATTTTCAGCAAACTAGTGGCAGCTTCATCAAAAGTAATACACCAAAGGTTGGATGAATGGTCTTGCAGCTTTAACTACAAAATATAGCGATAGTTGCATTCCTCAATTTCCATCTAGCAACAATCACAAAACCAAACATCAACACATGGGTGTGTGCATTTCCTTTTGCATTCTTTTCCATTAACTAGCAAGAGGAAAGAAGGGTAACAAAAAGACTCATTTTTTGCAATTTGAATGGTTGCTTTGAAAATGGATTCAACAGTTTCTGGAAAGTGGAGGCAGTTGTTTAAGATAAATGCAATAGTACCTCTATCATTTGAAGGATGCAGCCTATGAGCTGCAAAAGAAGATGAAGCCACTTTCTCTACTTTAATTGGGCCCTTGGATCTAAGAGTGTTTTCCTTAGGAATAGAAGGGTTAATCTCAAGAACTATTCATGTTGATGTGTCGATAACTTTACCATTAAAGTAGCCTACACGACCACTGTGGACAGCAGTTATGACTACATCACCAGAAAGGTACATCCACTCCAAGGTATCACCTTTTTCTTGCTAACTTGGACCCCACAAATTAACATCAATGAAAGAAGCAGAGATATCATATAGTTTAAAGGTTTGTCAGATTATTTTAGTTCCATTTTTCCTATGAACAGTTGAAATGTACCCAACATGCACTACAATGCCAATAATATCAACCAAGCTATTATCACTATAGTTGCTTATGTCACTAACTAGCATAAAAGCAGATATTTTTCTTGGGACAAGAATCTCATCTTCATAGTGTTTTATTGTTGATTTTTCATCCAAAACAATCTCAAGATTACTATTTAATTTATTAAAAAAATTATTGGCTTCCTTGACCAATCCCCTCGATATTAAATAAGTTGACCCCACCTCAACTTGACTGTAATGCAATTCAACAATATTATCAAAACAAGTAATACATACTTTTGTCCCCTCTATATCTATAACGTCAAAACTAAACAGTTGCGCTTCACCTCTTTGTTTATGGAAATGATGCATCTCCCTAATATGTGTTACACGCCCTTTCACTTTCCAAACATTTTGATAAATGTTCAAAGCTTTAATAGGGCTGACCTTTGGAGGGTTGTTTTTTTTTTTCAAGGAACAACTATAGACCAAATTTAGGGGCCCGTTTAGAAGGAGAAGGTGAGTCAGGTGCCAACATTTTCTCTTCTTGTTGCGTGAACAAATACCTGGGGGTCCCAATAATTTGACAATCATGTATAATCACAACTAAGTTGGATATGATTAAGGCATTGGAAAAGAAGAAAAACAATATATTGGATAGATTATATGAGGTCGAAACAAAAGAGACATAATTTTTTAAAATATATAGGAAACAACGCAACCCACCTTGAATCTTGGATATTCCTACAAACCTAGTCTCTTAAACATACAAGGGACCCTATTTTCAAGGCACCTGTAAACAACATATCATTGCATTTAGAAGGGAGGTTTCCTATTTGCAAATGGTAGCCATCGAACAAGACAACCTTGTATCATTCAACCTGCCTTTCATCATTGCCAAATTTTTTGAAGGACAAAAGCTAAAGGACCAGAGAGGGAACAACATCACCAGCATTGAGGGAATGAATTGCAAATGAAGTCAAAGTTAGATTTGTTTTTGTAGCCTACAAAGACAAGTGTAATTAAGCAAAATGCACATCATGACACCAAATGGATAGAACAAGTAAGGAAAACAAAGGCTAGAAAAAGATACATTTTTATGTGTTCTAAAATATCAATGCATGTCTACTTCCATATCTATATCCTCTACTAGGGCCAGCCATATATTTATACACCTAAAGGCCAATAAAGCAGCAATAACAAGAAAGGTAGGAAACAATAACAAGTTTGTAGTAGGAACAATGAAAAAGTAGTATAAACTTACGGAATCAGGTTTTGGAGGCTGGTGGATGGCATCCTCAGAGTTGGACTCCGTAGCGTGACCTATAGGAGGTGAAGCCAAATCAATCACCAAATCAATTTTTGGGGGCTTTGGAGACCCTTCCATGGAGCCCAATTCCACAGACATAGTTATGGGACCCTTTAAAGGAAAGAAATCTTTCAATTGTAGTTGACTAATTGGTAGCTCTATACCACAGTAAAAATCAACAATTAATGTATTGCAACATTCAATGCCAACTAGTAGACAACTTAGAAATAGTCACAATCTTTGAGGTTTCCTAGATATATGTCTGCATGGAATTTTCTTGCTATATTTCTATAAATACCTAAATGCAAACATTTGTATATGTCGCTACTTGTTGGCTTCATCTTTTTTAATAGAAACAATGGAATATAGAACAGCAAGCATGAAAATCCTTAAGTACATATATGGATTGAACTTTTACTTTGTCAACACATATTGAAAAACACAAATAACCAAATATATATATCCATATGTACACCTGTATATATTTATGTATATATACAACAATATATCTAAATGATAACATATTCCATCCAAACAAAATAAGCATGTTAAAGATTATAGAATTTTAAAAATTAAAAACAATCCTTGTTACAAGAACAATAGAATAATCTATTACAGGCAGCTTCAAATAGATGAGTGAAAAAGAATATCATGAAAGTTATTGATAGTTAAACAGATGAGGGCAGAACAATATCATGAAACATGTTAATACAAGACAACCAATCTATGTAATAGCTGCCTTGTAAATTTTAGATTCATATTTTTTTGTGCAATACTTATTGACCAATGAGCAACAATTAGGAATATCCTTTGTTGAAGAGACAAGGTCCACGTCACCATTATAAACTCTGGGAAAATCTTCTTTATTTCAAGAATTTTTACAATAGTCTGCTATCAAACCAACACCACAATGGCTATTTCAACAATGCAACCTAACCAATATATTTTCTCACACATTTTGTAGTATACTTTCCCATACACATATATATATATACACACACACATATATATATGCATATCTATACATATACACATATATATACATATATATGCATACATATATATATACATATATACATACATATATATATACATATACTCTAGATTCAAGCTCCATTATTTGGCACTAAATATTATAGAGGAAAAGGAAAATTCTAAGAGGACTATTAGGAAAACACTCAAGAACCACAGAAATCAAGATAGGAGTGATTGTATATATATGGATATGCAAAGGGTTTGTTATCTATTTGAAGTTTTCAACATGATTTTTTTCAACCGAGACGTGAATAGGATTTGTCGTGTAATAGTTGTTTCACAATTTCTTTGCTTCTCTATAATATTTAATTCTAGCCAATGCAGCTCGTATTTTCTACATAATGTGTGAGGAAGTATATTGATTAAGTTGCATTGTCGAAAGAGCCATTGTGGTTGCGAACTACTATAAAACCAACAGGGAGCACGCATCTCAGAAAGGGCTCTGTTATCAAACCAACACAACAATTATGCTTTCAACAATGCAACCTAGTCAATATATTTTCCTCACAAAACATTTTAAAATAGATAATAGAAGAGGAAAGATACCATAATGAAGAGCTTGTTATGGGGGGAGTTGAAACAGATGAGGAAGAAAGAATACATATATA
>VDFB02289393.1:0-31562 GCA_007258455.2 Sequoia sempervirens | reverse complement strand
TTTTCTTTAACCATGCTAGTGATAACAAAACGCTGAGCCTATTGTGCCTTTTGTTTGTTATTCAAGTGTTGTTCAAGCAAATTGTTGAGCCTCTTTAGCCAACAAGGAGTTAGTTTGATTGCTGTTTCTATTGTGTAAGAACAAGATTGCAAGCCTCTTTAGCTGCAATTTCTTGTTCCAGGCATGTTAGAAGTGAGTTTTGTTCCAGAAGTTTGAGTAATAAAATCATGAGCCTCCTTTGCCTTGGTCCAAAATCTTAGATTTCCGTTATTTATGTTCTACTTTTATGATCTTGATTTCAACTTGCATTGAAGTGTGTAGATGTTTGTTGAGAGAGAGTTTATTGAAGTATTTTGTCAGAAAATCTACCTTGTTCATTTCTAGTTTCTCTTGCTCTGCTTATTACTTTAGAAGTTAGAAACGTCTTTAGTTTAAGTTAGTCGTAGTTGAAGTTCTTAAAATCAGAAAATCTCAGCTGCGGCGTTTGTGTTTGATAAACCTTGTGCTCTAAGCTGATCAAAAAGATAGGCAACTTAGTTCTTAGTTTACTTTCTTTCAACACCATCAGCAAGAGGGAGCTTCCCTCCTAATTTGAAGAGCAGTTTATCTGTGCATAGTTGTCTGTTTCAAATATGCATTCCAGAGGTGCGAATTTAAACGCCAACAAGTCCCACATGTCCTTTAGACATGGATTGATAGCAAAAGAAATTTCTAGGTACCTTACCTATTTGTTAGGCCCTCCCCATTGAAGCTCAAATTTATTGAACCAATCAGGGGGGGATTTGTCCCAACTAAGCAAATATAGATTTTTCCTTTAAAATTTTGGCACCAGAAGCTTCACAAAACAAATTGAGTTTGTGCATAAGGTATTCCACATTTCTTTCTTACATGTTAACAAAAATTGCAATGTGATATGCAAATTGGATGTTCAATAGGTCATCTCCATTGGGGAGAGATAGATCTTTTACTTTAGGTGACAACTTAGTATCTGTTAGGAGGTAAAAAAATAGTATTTGATGCTATCACAAACAAGGTAGGGGCAAGAGGACAACCTTGCCTAATGGACCTTTGCAGAAAGAACTTTTCTTACAAAGATCCATTCACTTCTACTTGAGCTACAACATCAGTCAATAGAATTTTCACCATTTGACAAAAACGACTTGGGAAACCAAATGCTTCAAGTGACATCATCAGGAAGGACCATTCAACTCTATCATATGCTTTCTCAAAGTCTAACAAGAGAATGCTAGTGTTTTGATTGGAGGTTCTAGCCCACTCCATTGCTTCCCAACTAGAAATGAGATTCTCCAAAATGTATCTACCCTTGATGAACCCTGTTTGCGTAGGGCTAATAAAGTTGGGGAGGAAATCCACTAGTCTAAGTGCCAAAATTTTTGCCAAACTTTTGTATGAAACATTAAGATTAATGTCTTGTCCCCATCTTTAGGGAGAAGTATGATGATTCTTTTATTAATGTTATAGCCTAACGAGCCTTTGTCAGTGGCTTCATAGTAGACCTGCAACAAGTCATCTCCAATTCACTCTCAGTTTTTTTTTATAGAACTCAATTGGTAGCCCATCCACTCTTGGGGTCTTGTCATTATTTAGTTTTTGAATAGCTTTTAGTATTTCTTCTTTAGAAATTTTCTTATTCAGGGTTTCTACATTGTCATCTGTGATTTTCTTGGGGATTAAGCTCTTGCATAAGATTCTAGCATTATGACTTTGGGGGTTGTTCCCCTCAGAAGAGAAAAGTGTCTTATAAAATCTGTGAAATAGCTTTTTAATTTCTTCAAGATCAGTCAGAAGCTTCTCTTCATCCTAGAAATGGTCTAATTGTTCTTTGACATTTTTTTCTCTAAGATACCTGAATAAGAGTTTAGAGCCTTTATCCCCATTGTTAAGCCAGTTCAATTTGGCTCTTACTCTTAGTCCTTGTATGATTTTGTCTTGCAGATTTCTCAACTTGTTTTTTACTGAGATTAATTCCTCATTCAAACCTAAATTCTTGGGGTCATTTTGGAGATTCTTCTCTAGCTTAAGTAGATCTTCTTGAAGGCCATTCTCTATTTCCCTACTGTCTAAAGCTCTCTCTTTTCCAATAGTTTGAAAGGTGGTTGCCCGACTTTTAACATTAATATTCCACCTTTCAATGGCAGTTTTATCTTTTAACATTCATCTTGTTAATTTCTCTAAGGGTAACTATTGCATTGTTGGTAAGCGAATTGGCGCTTGAAATGATACTTGACTTGCCCAATGGAAAGTGGAAAATACGCTCCAACAATTGTAGAGATTACGGATGAAACGACAATCTTATGACAATCTTCATTTGTGTTTGAGAGGGGCAGCTCCCTCGTATGATAGGGGTTTTTGAGGTTTTTGTGTACTTTTAACCCAAACATACATAAAGGAGAAAAGACAAAGTTAAAGAAAGTTAAATAACAAAGACCATTTTGGTAGATATATGAATACCAAATAGGACTTCATGACTGACAACCATTACAAAGGGGGGTTTCACTATAATGTATATTTCAATATGCAATGACAATGAAAGAAGGGTTACAAATCTGGACATACAAATAGGTGAGTAATAGCAACACATTCAAATTGAGATACCAAAGCCTGCTTTGTTTCATTACATCAATTGCATGGATTAATAAGCATTTAAATAGATAACAAATGATCTCCACCAAGACATAAAGGGATTACCAGTTTGACATACAAAAAACTAGTAATAATATTTTGTATTTGTTGTACCCCAAAATTAAATTTTTTGTTACACTTAGACATTTTGAAAAAATGAGTAAAAATCTTCTTAAATCAGTCAAAAAGGTCAAAATTTGGGTGTGCATGTCTTGCATGAGGGGCTAAAACGCAAAATTTTCAAAATCTGATGATTTGGGTCTGCTTAGAGCAGCTTAATCTACAAAACCTAGATCTCGGTTTTTCATCCCTACTTTTTAGGAAAACTGCTATTTTTAGAAATTTCCTAAGAATAGTAACTTTTTCTGGGTTTCTTTTGAAACGGATATTGGCAAAACTTTCTAAAAATAGAAAGTTGGTCCGATAGGGTTCAAACTGATTTCGATTGGCTCAAAATACGTCCATATCAAGCTGGTGCAGTCAGAATCTCAAAATAATCAGTTTTGCTTTAGTGGGTCTATTATGCTTTTTCAGAAGCATATAAGGAGCTTTGAGGTCATTAATGGAGGTCAGTCAGCTGCCAGGCGTCAGATTCAACAATCAGGCGTTCAACAGAAGGCGAGTTGGTGAGCAAGCACAAAGAATGAAGGAGAAGGTTAAAATTGTGAAAATTTTCCAACACTGGTTGACTTGGGCGCCCTAGGTGAGAATAGGCGCCCATCTTTTTAGGGCACTAAAACTTGAAATTAGGGTTTACGCCTCCAACCAAAGTTGCTCAGTTCTTCCCCAGCTTTGCAGCGAGTCCGACGATACAGTCAACAGATCATCCAGTCGCCCGGGATTCGAGGCCGAACATGGGGGATCCAAACTGAAGTCAAAATGAAAAATAATGAAAATTATCAAAATTTGACTAAGTTTGGGAACTTTGGGCGCCCCTGGTGAAGAAGGGCGCCCAACTTTTTGAAGCACCTAACTCAACAGTTAGGGTTTGAGAATATGCTCAATCTCTTTAGTATTCAGCCAGCTTCGCAACGCCTGTCTCCGTCAGAGCATTCGACTGTCCAATCTCCAGCAGATTTAGATCAAAGTTGAGGATACAAAATAAAGGTTTCAAACTTGAAGATGAAAATTAGATGAAAATGGCTAAGTTTGGAAGGTTTGGGCGCCCCTGGAGAGAAGAGGCACCCAAGTTTTCAAGGGCCTAAACAGATGAATTTTCAGAAGTAGCTCTAACATGATTTCTTCAGAATTGATCCAGCTCTCCAATGAGATATTCAACGCATCAATTGGAGTTTGCAATCACCAGATACGAGAAGCTGAATAGAGGGTCTGATGATAGCTAAGAACTGAGGTTCAGAAGCAAACAGGAAAAAAATGAAAAATATTCTCTGGTGAGTTTCGGCGCTCCAACTTGCTAGGGGCACCCAAGCTTTTGAAGGCCCAAACTCAACTGTTTGATGAAGTTTCTCCCATGAGACCCCTCTTAATATCTCCTCCGCTTTGCAACGAGCATAACCGTCAATCAATCCGATGCCCCGATCACCAGATTCGACAAGTTCATCTGTGGAAGAAGAGTTAATGAAGAAATTGAAGATCATGAAAATGGTTAACTCTGGACAAAATGGGCGCCCCTGGAGAAGAAAGGCTCCCTTGAACTTGAAGGTTGAAATTAAGTTTTTAGTCAGAGGCGCCTCCAGAACAATCTTCTCAGATTGGGTTAGGCTCTGCGATGAATCATTCAGCTCGCTCATCAAATTAGTCTGCAAGCCGGAAATCGAAGGCGAAGTAGGGGGTCAAAATGTTGAAAACTTGAAAATATCAAAAAATGACTAACACTGCTTGAAGTGGGCGCCCCTAGCCAAGAAGGGCGCCCAACTTCTCATGCCTTAGTAGAATTTTCAAGATTTTCAAAGTTTCAAAATTGCAAAGAGGAAGAAGGCGTCCAAGTTCAATGATCAAGATTTTCAAAGTTTCAAAATTGCAAAGAGGAAGAAGGCGTCCAAGTTCAATGATCTGAGATTTTTAGGGTTTTGAAAATAAAAGCAAAAGAAAGCAAACCTAATTCAAGCCCTAAGTCTATTTAACACCTCTCTTCAATGTAATTTTCATTATTTTTGCAGGTAGCATTCAAAGGAGAAAATTGGAGCAGCAAGTTTGAAGAAATTTTTCAAGATTCAAGAGCTCAGTTTGCTAGTTATTCATCAAATTTTTCAGATCAGCAACATAAACCCTTGCTTTTTCATCCAGAAGATCAAATTTTTCAAGGAGAAGGCCAAGGTTTTCAAATTTTCAGCCATCTGGGTCTTATCACCTCATTCTTCTAAAGAAAATTTTCAAGAACTTCATCAAGTTGCAGCAACTACTTTTTATTTGCATGTCAGTGAAATCCTCAGTGCATTCAGTTTTCAATCATCTGGGTCCTCTCAAATCAGTCTTCTGAAGAAAACCCATATCACAGCTTTTTTCAAGAAAATTTCAAATCTAGGGTTGGCTGCTTTTCATCAGCCATCAAGATTTTGCAAATCTAATCAATCAACCATTTCTAATCATATATTCTCGAACAAAACCCGTGTGCTAGTTTTTGTGAAAATTGAAGAAATTAGGTTTGCTTTTTCAGTATAAATTCAAAATTTTTGAAAACAGACAATCTGGGTTGTCTTGCAACGAAATTCTAAGCAAAACCCATATCTCAAAAAAAATTTCAAAAAATTTGTCCGTTGGAGCGAGGAAAATCAACATTCTAAAAATAGTAAGTTGCTCAAAACTTGTCTGAACCTAGGCGAGTTTACAGTCATTCTTCAAGTTTTCTGAAATGGAGTACACTCCCAATGTTTTCAAGACTGGATCAGCTCTTTATCATGATTACATAAAAAGTTGAGACAGATTTGCATCACATTAAGCCGGTGTTTGATCTACATGCTTTGGAGAGCGCAGGCAATACTTCCATCAAAAACCTGGGACATTCTGGACTCCTCACAGCAGCGTCTATCCCTTTATCAGTTCAGAGTCTTGAGTTCGTAATCGCTTGCATCAAGCATTACAACCCGGCTACTAGGGAGATTCAATCAGTTGATGGTAGATTGATTTACAGTCTGAAGCCTGATATGATCGAGAAGTGTTTTTCCATTCCCCTATGGCCTGAAAGTGTTACTATCTCAAAGGGTGAATGTGAAAGGATATGGGAAATGCACAAAGACAAATATAGTAAGAAGATTGTACTGAAGTGAATGAAAGAAAAACATAAGACTTTGCCAAGTCACACTTCCATGATGTCAGCAAAGTTTGAGAAAGTGGCCAATGAGGTCGAAGATTTCCTGAGATCTGCTGCAGATGCTGAAGATATTCAGCGCAGCCCTTCTGACACTAATTTGTATATCAAACACTCTGGTGTTGATATTCTCTTTCTTGTTGTCTATGTTGATGACTTGATCATTATTGGTAGTTCAACACATTTGATTGCGGCAATCAAACAAGATTTGTATCAGGCTTTTGACATGACAGATCTAGGGCTTCTTCATTACTGTATGGGTATTGCAGTTTGGCAGACCACTGATAGTATTTCTTTGACATGATACTTTACTTTATAAACTAATCTTGCTGTGTGAATCCATGCCCTTTCGCTGTGTGAATCCCTGAGCAACTAATCTGGCATTGTATTTATCAAGAGTACCATCGGCATGATACTTAACTTTATAAACCCACTTGCAACTGATAGTTTTCTTCCTAGGAGGAAGATCAGAAAGAAACCAAGTGTGATTTTTCAGAAGACTGATATTCGGTCTACATAGCCTTTTCCCACTCTGGAGTTCCTTTAGCCTCTGAGTAGGTATGAGGCTCATAGATGCTGTGGATGTTGGCCATAAGAGCAAAATTGACTGTGTTGCTGCTTGCTCTTGCTACGAGTTGATCCGCTCTCAATGAGTTCATCATCATGAAGATCCCCAATAGTCTTGAGCCACCACTTAGGGCGACGAGTAGAGGTGGCAACATCTGAAATAGGAGTAATAACATCTCTTGGGAGTTCTGGAACAAAGTCATCTGGATGTGAGTCCTGAGGAAAATCAGGTGGTGCTATATCATGTCAAGAGACTCCTCATCTTCAGAGTTAGAATGCTCTGAAGCCCTCCCATCAGGGGAACCAAGAGGAAGACGAACACCCTCATCAGGAACCTTCATAGACTGATCTGTAGGACTTGTAGTCGGAACAAATGGACCTGTAGTCTCATCAATCACAACATCACAATTGAATATGAGACGATTTGTCTCCACATCAATCAACTTGTATGCCTTGTGATTGTCGCTGTAACCAGTAAACATAAGTGTCTGGCTCTTGGAGTCCAACTTGGCATGTTTGGTGTCTGGAATCCATACATGAGCTGTAGAACCGAAGACTTTCAGATGGCCCACCTTAGGCTTACGTCTTGATCAGGCTTCTTCTTGATTCATCTTCTTAATGGCTTGTGTAGGTGACTGATTCAGGAGGTAGACTGCAGTATAAACTTCTTCACCCCAGTATTTCTTAGGTACATTTCTGTACTCCAACATAGAACGAGCCATTTCAGTAATGGTGCGATTCCTATGTTCAACGACAACATTCTGCTGAGGAGTGTATGGTGTGGTGAGTTGGCGCTTAATGCTGTGTGCAGCACAAAAAGTAGAGAAGTCAGCTGAACAAAACTCCCCCCCATTATCTGACTTTAGAGTGACAATCTGAGAACCCGATTCTTTCTCAACTAAGGCCTTATACTGCTAAAATGTACTGAACACATTTGATTTATGTTTGAGAAAATACACCCACATTTTTCGACTGAAATCATCAACAAATAGTAAAAAGTACCTGGACCTAGTACAGATGGAGTGTTCATTGGCCCACATAAATCAACGTGAACTAGTTGAAGTACCTTGGAGGCTTGCCAAGAATCACCATCTGAGAACGGTGTCCGATGCTGCTTGCCAGCTTGACAGGCTCCACAAACTCCATGATTTTGAGTTTGGATCTTAGGTAGACTAGCAACCAAACCCTCCCGAGACAGTTGAGAGAGATAGTGCACATTCAAGTGCCCATAACACTGATGCCAAAGTTTGCTGATGGTTGTACTCTATGCAGCCAAAGCGTGCTCCTGAGAATCACCAGAATCAGCAAGTTTGTACAGACCGTGATCCTCAAGTCCCATAGCAATTGTTGTACGAGTCTCCCTATCAATGATGCTGCAAGTGGATGAACTGAAAACAACATCCAACTGGGGAGAATGCTGCATGATTTGACTGACCTAGAGGAGATTATGTTCCATGTTGGGAACATAGTAAACATCGAGAAAGAGTAAATTTCTTCCTCCTGAGTGAATCTGCACAGTGCCCTTACCAGCAACTGTGTACTCTTCACCTCCTCCAAGAATGACTGAATCAGAGAATGGTTCGAATTTTGTGAACCAATCCCGACGATGAGTAAAATGCCGCGATGCCCCTGAATCGATATACCAGGCAGAAGAATGTACCGGATCTGCAGTTCTCTTGGCTATAAACTTATACAATGCAGACTCTTTCTACTTAGTGTGCTCGGGGACATGTGTCTTTTGTTGAGACCCTCCCTGCTTCTTTTGTTCAGAAGCCAATCGAATGCGACAATCAGCATTTATGTGACCATATTTATGGCAATAATTGCATTGAACGTTCTTTTTCTTCTTGCTGTCCTGAGAAGAACCAGAGCCTTTCGGCTAAGAAGTTTGCGCCTTCCCTTTGTTCTTAGCAGAAGATTTGGCAGAAAACGCTTGCTCTGTGGAGGTGGAACTGGAACTGCTTCCAAATTGTTGTCACCATTGATCTTGCTGCAAGAGCTTGTTGCAAAGATCTTCAAATTTGAGATCAACATTGGTGGAGGTGATATTCAACGTCTCGATGAAATGCTCATACGAACATGGGAGACTCTTCAGAGTAATGACCACCATATCTTCTTCCATATTTCAACCAATCGCTTCTAGCTGATCACGAATGTCCTTAATCTTCTTCAGATGTTCCTGTAAGGACATTTTCTCATCCATAATGATGGAAAAAAGCATGTTCTTGAGAAAGAACGCTCTGCTCTTGTCGGAGGTTTCATGAAGGGCCTTCAAATGATCCCAGATTTCCGTAGCAGTTTTGCCAGACGGTACCTGAGGTAGCTGCTCATCTGTGACTGAGAGTTTGATGAGCATGACGGCTTCCCGGTTGCGTTCATCCCATTTGTCTTGGTCCTTTCTGGCTACAACGGGATGGGTTGAGTTCCCCAAAACAACCTGATCGAGACACCGATAGTCAAAGATCGTAAGCATTCGTTGCTTCCGGGTGTTGTAATTCTTCCCGTTGAACTTCTGGCTGGTTTCGAGCTTTATGTTCGTCAGAGATGCCATCACGTACCTCGCGGTCAAACTAGTGATGACAAAATAATGAATAGAAAACAAAAACAGGTTCTGGAAAACAAATTCCAAGGCAAAAAATTGAAACCCTAGCACGGATTTCAAGGTTTTACTGAGAACCCAGAAAATATTAATAAAAACCCAGAAGGATTTAGGAATACCCAGAAAATTTTGATGGCACAAATTTTTGAGGCACGAAAAATGAGGTACCCAAAAAAAACGAACAACAACCCAGTTGAAATCTGTAAAAAGCCACCAAGAATTTGAAAGCAAAATTTTTTTCTGACCTGAAATAAAGGAGATTTTGACAAAACCCTAGTCGCTCAAATTTTCTTCAGAAAATATAGAAAAATCGCTTCAAGATTCCTCAAATCGCAGCAAAAGAGTGACTGCAAATGACGTCTTTAGAAAGCCAAGGGTAATGAAGTAGGAGATCGTCAGAAATCGCGTCCAAGAACAAGTAAAAACGCATCCAATAAGCCCAAAAATTGCGAGCATAAGAAATGCGGCTCCAGATGCAGAGAAAAAAAAAAGGCGACCAGAAAGTTTCGAAGTTGCGCGCAAAAGGAGAATGCAAATCGCAGCTCACAAAAGGTAAAAAAACACGCCCAAATGCCACGGAAAAATGTGGCCTTTGAAGAGAAAAACGCGTATGCAAGTCGCGCAGGCAACAAAAAAGGTCGCGTGGACAAGACTGAAGGTCGCGCGACCAGTAATAAACACGCGATTTCAGACAAGGAAAACACACAGGTAGGGCAAGAAAGGGAGCCACAAATTTTCTTCAGGAAAAGAGACGCGATTTTTAGAATGACGCCCAAAAACCCTAGAGACAAAAAAACTTCGAATTAAGGTTGCAGACAGGCCCACACATTTTTTAGGGTTTTTTTTGTTCCTAAAGCTTTGATACCATGTGAATGGTTGAGAAAATAAAATCATTCTAACATTATCATGAAGAAAGTTACATAATAAAGGGGTTCAAATAATACTGTAGATATTAACTGTTAGTCGGATATTTTACTTTGTTGTCGGCCGTAGTCGGCCTCGGTCGTAGTCGGCCAATTGTCAAATAAAACAATAGTTAGTAAAGAATAATAATGTCATGTAATGTCATGTACTTTCGGGAAAACATGTTTAGATTAATGTTAATGTAATGTTGTTATGAAATGTTGTGTCGGTTGGTTATCTAACCACCGCCGAGCGTTATATGTAGTCGGGTGGGTGTAGTCGGGAGATAATGATGAATGAGTCTTTTGTTGCCGATGGTTATACTGTAAGCATTGTGATACTCTTTGTACATGATATTCCTGAGAATGAATAAAGCTTTTGGCATTTTACTATGATATCTTTCCGTTTACTGTTTTACCCTATGTTCTGCATATTACAAGTTTGCCAGTAGTACGTCAAATTAGAATCCCATTCCGTAGGCAAACATTTGGCGCCGTTGCCTAAACGGACTAGGGCATCATCCACCATGGCAGCGTAATGGGTCAACCAGCGGAAGAACCTATAAATGCTAATGAGGAACGAGAAGACTCATTGACAGAAGATTTGGTAAATTTGTGGAAAATCTCGCTCCGTGACCACGTACGTAGGGAATCCCACATTCGGGAGATCCCTGAGGAAGTCATCTGGGATCGGTTGGAAGTGAACGACGAGGTGAACCACCTCCTGAATTGCATGCCCAGGTTGTTGGCCTGCCATTTCATTATTCTGCAAGACTTGCGAGAGGAAGAAGTCTTTGAGCTCGGCTGCGCAAATCGTGGCAAATACGTGGGGAAGACCGTGCCGCCCGAAGAGGAAAGAACGATACCAAGTCGGCACCGCGACGAACCAACAATGATTGCTTGAACAACTAATAAATGCCCGTACGACCGAACAAAGACAAGAATAGAGTACCTGACGAGCACGGGACTTCGGAAGAACAAGTTCGGCGATCACTCAGGCTACAAGAGCAGGAAAGTCGGCGAAGACGACTAAGGCAAGTCGGTAAGGAACTAGATGAGGACTTAATTGAAATCAATCAGAGCATAAAAAGAACATATGAAAATTTGCAAAGAATAGACACATCCATTGAACGAACGCACCACAGTTTGATAGAAGGAAGGGACGAAGACCCCTTTAGCACTCCTCACACAGGAAAATATAACCTCTATGAAGATGATTTGACTAGTAGCATCAGACGATTTCGAGAGTTGTCCCTCTGGGACGACGACGACGAGTTAAGGAGGGGAAGGCCAGAGCTTAAGACCCCAGGGCAGAGAGAGCATCGGCGGGATCCTGAGGAGACCCACGGTGTTGCGGATGCTGACGGAGGACGTGGCAGTGACTCGTACGTGGCCGAGAGTGCTGGTGACGCACAGGGACGTAGCGAGGAATCCACTAGTCTAATCGGGTCCAAAACACAAGGAGGTCAACAAGGAGGTCAACCGGTAAAGATGGCTCACCCGGATCGGCAAAAGTTGCCGAAATTCATGGGGAATGGCTCTGAGGATCCCGTACGGCATTGCAAGACATGCGAGACTATCTGGATAGCCAATGGGCAGGATGACCCCGACCAGTGGCTGAAGGCATTTCCAGCAACACTCAGAGACAGTGCCATTGATTGGTACTCGGAATTGGACCAAGCGCAGAGAGCCACATGGAGGGTCCTGAAGCAAAATTTTGAAGCAGAGTTCAAACTTCTACGGGACGATAGTGAGATCGTCACAGAAATCTATCATACCAAACAAGGCAAGCACGAGAACGTACGGACCTACAACAGGAGGTTGAAAGACTTGATCGGGAAGCTGGAGGCACAGCCGGCCGATGGGTTAAAGAAAAGATGGTTCATTGAAGGACTGATTCCCTCACTCCGGCGGAAAATGAAAGTAGTACCACCGTCCTCGTACACCGAAGCATACAATCGGGCGATGGATATTGAAAGTGAAAATAGGACCTCCTCGAAGGGGAAGAGGAGGGATGACGACGAGAGTGCTCAGGAAAGTGACGATGAATCGGCAACTGTACAGGCCCTTCGGCGGGATATGATGCGGATAATGAAAGAACTGAAGGCCAACAAGGATGGATCCAAAGAGGCTAACGAATTATGGTGTACGGACTGTAAAACGGAAGATCACACAAAGGCAAGTTGCCCAAAGAAGTTATTCTGTGACATCTGCCAGGTAATGGGACACTCCGTCAAGGAGTGCCCATACAATTTAAAAACTAAAAGTTCGCAAGTATTCTTCACTCAAGGCGAACAATCAACACCTCCAACCACGCCACCGAAGCCACAGAACAACAATGCATCCCCTGGAGGCTACCGCAACAATCGGCGAAATACGTCGAGAGGTAAAATTCAGTACGACAGCAAAGGACGACCGATGATCCAGTGCAGGAACTGTAATGAATGGGGTCACTTTGCGAGGGATTGTCAGAGCGGCCAAGGCAACGGGGGAAAACTGTGCAAGTGGTGTGGACCGGGTGATCATGAAGACACCGACTATCCGAAGCAAAAAGGAAGTATCAATATGCTGGAGGTAGCCGACGAGGAGGTCTTGGCGATTACGAGAGCACAGTCAAAACGAGCAAATTATCCAGATCCTCGTACGGAGAAAGAAAGATTTCGGGAGGCCAAGACAAAAGTAGCAGAGGCAATGACGAATGAAGGCAAGAACTATAAAGCCACCAGTATGTTGCTACAGTCGGAGTCGGAGAAGAATATCGTACGGCAGGTGCTTCACACAACCGTACCCATTAAGGTAACTGATCTTTTGCAAACAATGCCTTCTCTCAAAGTAGCACTGACCAATGCTATTGGAGAAAATCTTCCGAAGAGTTCACCAGAACGTACGCCAGAAGTGGTAGCCGAGACTTCGGATCCAATGCTCCTAGCAATAAGCATCAAGAGGAAACCAGCCGTCGTCGAGATGGAAATCTTGGGCATGAGATTATCTAATACTATCGTCGATGGTGGTTCAGGAGTAAACGTACTGCCAGAAGAGACTTGGAAGTGTTTGGGTAAGCCGACTCTTTGGCCCCCGACATTCCACCTCGTGGGAGCAGATCAACATGGCATCAAACCGTTGGGTATACTAATGGAGCAGAAGGTCTCGATCGGCACGCAACTGTTTCTGTTGAATTTTGTAGTCATCCCAATGGAGAAAAAAGCGTACGATGCACTCTTGGGACGGGGATGGCTGATTGCTGCCAAGGCAACCCACAACTGGAAGCGGAATACACTCTCAATAGAAAATCGGGGGAGGAAATACACCATTGATCTGAAGAATCAGGCCGTCAGTGAGGATCTGGCATCTTCGGCATTGGAATCCGGAGGTGACTCAGATGATGATGAGAGAAAGACAATGGAACAAGATGAAGAAGGGGTATTGGAGATAGACAGTTGCTCGGAAGATGAGACCAGTTCATTGAGCGGACTGTTTCACTGGCAGATGGAGGATTATGAAGTCTTCCACCCGGATTGCCACATGCTGCAGGTCAAAGAGGGGGAAGTAGAAAAGGATAATGGCTCGACCAGTGAGACATTCCCACCTGAGTATGGAGAATATAAAGAAGGTATCGCAAAACTGGATGATACGCCAGTCCACAAATCTGAACAGGTACGAGATGAAAAAATTGTGTTGGAATTAAAAAATGATAAGTATGAAAAAATTAAAAAATTAGAAAAAAAGAAAAGAGATGAAGAGAGAGAAGATGAACAGAAGTTGAAAAAAATAAAAAGAAAAGAAGAGAGAAGGGAGGAGAGAGAAAATGAACGGAAGTTGGAAAAAATAAAAATAGATAGGAAAAAAGCTATGAAAATAAAAGAAAATAACGGAGTAAGTGACGAAAAACAAGGCGTATGGGAAGAAAAAGAAAAAGAAGAGAAAATTAAAAGAAACGAAAGAGAAGTCGGAAAAGAAAGCAAACGAAGGGAGAATAAATTAAATAAGTCGGCCACCAGAAGAAATCTTAAATTAAGTAAAGTGAGGAAGATTAAAATAAACGCCTAGAGTATTAAAAGGCCAAAAGGGAAATTAACTGAGGAGAGTAAAAGGCACAAGATTAAAGGAAAGAAGATTAAAATATGTCAAAACAAGAAAAGGGAGCAAGGCGTACGGCCAAGGGTGAAGGAAAGTAAGGAAAAAAATAAAATAAATATAAAACCTCATACCGTATGGCCAATTAAAGAAGCCACAGGTCGGAGACAAGAGCACAGAGGAGAAGGGAGGATGAACTTGCATGAGTTTCTCCGTTGTAGAGGCACACAGGGCACAGAGAAGGAAGGCGTACGGCCTCATAGATTTTACACTCAGCACAATTCGCCAGGGAAGGAAGTCGTACGGCGTCTAAAAGACTTCAAGCCTGTGGAGGACGTACGACACTCATCAAACGTACGGCACTCAGAGCCTGACATCGTACGGCATCCAAGGAACTCTCCAACCGTACGGTATTTTCACATTTCCCAGTTTTTGTTCTATTTGCCAGTAGAAATCGTACGGCCTCTGCAAGTTGAGAATTTCGCCAAGGGTAAAACCGTACGGCCTGTGCAACTGGAAAATTTGGTGAAGTCCTGCACCGTACGGTTATTCCAGATTGAAATTGGTGCCAAGGGTGAAATCGTACGGCAGCTCAGTGAAGTCCTAGCCGTACGGCATCAGTTGCCTCAAGAGACTCCGTACGGCATCAGTCGCCTCAGGAAAATCCGTACGGCCTCAGCACTACAGGAAAATCCGTACGGCATCAGTCGCCTCAGGAAAATCCGTACGGCCTCAGCACTACAAGAAAATCCGTACGGCATCAGTTGCCTCAGGAAAATCCGTACGGCCTCAGCACTACAGAAGAATCCGTACGGCATCAGTTGCCTCAGGGGATTTCGTACGGCCTCAGCACTGCAAGAGAATCCATACGGCATCAGCAATTCAGGAAAACTTGCACGGAATTCACAGTACTTCGAGATTGTACGAATTTCAGAGTATCTTCAAACTGTACGGCCTTGGCATATCATTTGGCAGTTCGGCAGTGTCCCTCGGCAGTTTGGCAAATTCCGGCAGTTCGGCAGTTTTTGGCAATTCGACAGTTTCCACCGGCAGTTTGGCAGTTCTCATAGCCTTGGCAGTCTCGAGAGTTATAAAATCGGCCGGAATCGCCGAACTGACAGAAAGATGGACAAGGGTAAGAAGGCGATGCAGCACCAGCCAAAGGTAGCCTCGGCTGGGAAAAGAAAAAAGATGGATGTCGATAACGAAACGATGGCATGGGAGAACCTGACCGGCAATGAGTGCAAGCAATGGTGGCGAAGCACTCCCGACGACCACTCTCTGAAGGTTGCGCTTCGACACGCTCGGGTGGACAAGGCGGTGCTCGTGCCCTTTTTCAATTCTCGGGAGTTCGAGCCTTGGCTGAAGGCGATGGTGGAGAACTATTGCAGGCACACGCACAAGTCAGTCATTGATTACAGAGGTTGCCGAGTGACCGTTTCATTCTGGCCTCAGGACTTTGAGCGGGTGTTCGGCGTCCCAGCTTCGGGAATAGGGGTTAACAAACCCAAGAGAATGACACAGGAACACAAAGAACTACTGGTCAAGCAAGTGTGTCGAAGCGACCTGTCAGCCAAAGAACAGCATATCATATGGAGTACGGGCAATCGAGGCCTCCGGAAGAACCACCTAGCAACGGCAGAATGGAAATGTTTGCTGGACCTAATGAAATGCCGACTCACAGGGGCGAGCCGAGCGTCGGACATTGCCTTATGGCAGGTGGATTTCATGGTCGGACTTCGGGTTGGCCGAGTATACAACTGGGCGAGGCTACTCACAGAGCGGATACGGGATTTCCTAGCGCAGAGGCATAAGGCCTTCTATATGACTCAGCACGCTATAGCTCTCTTTTTGGATGCCGTGCACACACAGGTGCCCGAGGGCAATTGGGGTCGGTTGCGGCCACTCACTCACCTGGACCCGGGATGGCCTACGGTATTCTACTGGTCGGAACTGGAAGTAAAGCAAACAGGCGAGGGCATAGCCTTGGGGAAAAAGAGGAAACGGAAGGAGGCGTCGGTGGAGGAGGAAACATCAGAGGAGGAGGCCTCGGAGGAGAGCGATGCATCTGACAGAGAGGAGCCTATTGACTTATCTTCCTTGCCATCGGAGTCTAGTCCACCGGCCGATGAGGAGGTGTCTGTTGCCATCGGGGGTCAGGAGGCAGGCGAGATTGATATACCAGTATTGCAGCCAGCAGGATTTACTCTTCCGGCATCGCCAGCCAGCCAGAGTACACACTCAGTCACGTTTACCCTCCCTGCTGCGCCAGTTGGAGCCGAGCGGATGTTGAGGGTAGCCGCTTCACTACCGGGAGCATCTCTAGGGTGGGCACCTCTTGCCATCACATCATAGGGGGCACTCACTGTATCGGCGGCAGGTTCCACTGCCTCGGTAGAGATACTGCAAGCGGTTTGTTCTCTTACACCACCGTCAGCATCGGCAGCGACAGGAGTGGCAACCTCGGCAGCAGGAGCTGGGGGAATGACCGAGGCCACTGAGGAGACGACTCCAGCCCCAGGAGCACCCGGGGTAGCACAGATTGATAGTTGGCTGGGATCGGTGGGCCTTACCTTGGACGTGGCCGAGCAGCCAGACCAGCAGGAGAAGAGTCCCTCGGAGGGACAAGGGGACGAGGAGGGGCCGATCATTCACACCCAGCAGAGTGAGACGGCCAGGATCGGCGAGGACACACTTGCACACCCGAAGGCGAGCATAGCAGAGGCACCAGAGACAGCCATTCAGGAGCCTCAGCCGGTAGGCAGGGAACCGCCCCAAGAGGAGACAGAACATTGTCCACCTTCTGATGATGAGGAGAACGAGGAGGGTGCTTCCACAGAGGGCTTTGTCGTGGAAATGTCACAGCCGGACCCGTTGGACCCAGTAGGCACGGTACAGAGATATGTGGAGGAGCTCGAGCACATGGGCAGACTGATGATCCGCGTGGGACAGGTTTCCAGGGACCTGAGAATTGGCCGATCGCCTCTGGTAGGCCAAGAGGTTCACCGCATTCGGGGATTTGTGCAGATGGGGTGTGAGGCGGAGTTTGCACGGATATTTGGCGAGGGGTGGCCAGCAGGAGAGACTCCTGCTATGATGAAAGCCTGGCGGGGTCGGCCACCGAGGCTAGTAGGGCGGGATGCAGGTGTCCTGGAGAGTTTATACTACATCGAGCTTGCCTTCCGAGATGTTTTTCTTCTGATGAAGCGCCAAAGATTTTCCACCGATGTGGCAGTATCTCGCCGAGTGGATGCCTATAGACTTCTTCAGCGGGTCAAGGATGAGTCTGCTACGACCATCAAGAGTATTCAGGATAACTTGACTGAACAATCTCAGCTTGCCAGTGACAGGGGAGCCCGATTGGACATCTTGGAGCCTCGGGTGGCAGCCTTGGAGGAGGAGGCACAACAAAAAGAGGCAGAATGGCAGCAGAGAATGACAGCATTGGAGGACCAGTTGGCTGCAAAAGAGGTAGAATTGGCGGCCAAGAAGACCGAAGCAGAGCAGGCAAAGAGCCAACTGATGGAGGCAGCCCGGATGGTGAAGGCGGCGAGGGAGAGGGAGATCCTGGCAGATCGGCAGCTTCGCACACGCACGGAGGAGCTGAGGCGTCTGAGAGCAGAGCATTCTTCCACCACTCCGACGTCATCTGTGCATCCAGGGACGCACTCCCTTCCCCCTACTTCTCAGTAATCTTATCTTGCTGTATGTATGTCGTCTGGAAGACGACTTTCTTTTTGGGGGGGATGATGTTAGTCGAATATTTTACTTTGTTGTCGGCCGTAGTCGGCCTCGGTCGTAGTCGGCCAATTGTCAAATAAAACAATAGTTAGTAAAGAATAATAATGTCATGTAATGTCATGTACTTTCGGGAAAACATGTTCAGATTAATGTTAATGTAATGTTGTTATGAAACGTCGTGTCAGTTGGTTATCTAACCACCGCCGAGCGTTATATGTAGTCGGGTGGGTGTAGTCGGGAGATAATGATGAATGAGTCTTTTGTTGCCGATGGTTATACTGTAAGCATTGTGATACTCTTTGTACATGATATTCCTGAGAATGAATAAAGCTTTTGGCATTTTACTATGATATCTTTCCGTTTACTGTTTTATCCTATGTTCTGCATATTACAAGTTTGCCAGTAGTACGTCAGATTAGAATCCCATTCCGTAGGCAAACATTAACTATATCTACCTACCTACTAGTTACTGTAGAAACAATAATAGCTAAACAAACTAAACAAATTTGACCATTAACAATATAAATATAATATTCTAACAAAGTTATAGCATGAATACATAAGAATTTATGAACATGAATAAAGAAATCAACCTATAAGTGAAATATGTAGCAAATATCAAAATATTAGAATGAAGGGATAAATAAACTTATCTTTATTGAATTTTGATACAACTCTTTCTTCCATCTTTTACTCCTCTTGAGAGTGCTAAACTCAGCACAACAAAAGACAATCTAGACAACTACAAATTTCTTGAATGCATTATTCAGTTAGCATGTAGAACCAACCCTCTCCAAGAGTCAAGGCTCTATCACAGTTCATGCGTTAGAGAATGATATCGATGTGACCAACTAATCACCATCGAAATTGCAATTCTCTGAGTGACACTCAAAAATTTTTCACAACAAGCATGAACATCTCACAATGAATAAATAAAAAAGGTGTCTCCAAAGGATCTTGACCCAGAGATCACTATTCAAGAGGAACATCCGAAACAAATAAACAATGTCAGATCTGCACAACTTAGCAGATTGAATTTCAGCTCAAAAATAATTTCAAGGGTACAAACAAAAATACTTATCTCTTTAAATTATTTGGTTGCAGCCATTTTGCAACTCGATCTCAA
Source organism: Sequoia sempervirens (assembly GCA_007258455.2). Taxonomy (NCBI): domain Eukaryota; kingdom Viridiplantae; phylum Streptophyta; class Pinopsida; order Cupressales; family Cupressaceae; genus Sequoia; species Sequoia sempervirens. The sequence goes on along the minus strand of VDFB02289393.1, from coordinate 12,642 downwards.
ACAACAACTCAATTTGTCAACAGTTGAGCTCTTGACTGCAAGGTCATAAAGACCATTTATGTCCATCATGACGAGTTATTCTGTAATGACCCCTGCCTGGACTTATACTTTAAACTTGGCTTTTTATTGCTGATATTCCAGCAGGTCCTTCTCCATAGTCCTCCAGATTAAGCTAGATCACGTCATCACTGAACTTTGCCAATAAGACGAATTTGCTAGATAACATGTTCTTCATTCACCCTCTTTAAGCAAACACCCAGGCAACACTCGACATGACAATATCATTCATTTCCTTAATGAATCAATACGTGGCAATAGTAGTGAGTCACACATGAATACTTCCAAACCTTCAAAGAAAACATATGCTTATAAGTAAGCCCAACTTCAAGGCGTTAACCAAAATCATGAATATTGGCCGACTAGAGAACAGAGTAACGACGACAACCATAGAATTTGTTGGCAGAGTAGAATACAGAATGTCCGCATATGAGAAGAGTTCGTCCGAAGTAATAAGAAATATGATGCCCGATATTTGACTGAGGCGTAAATCTTTGGCAAGTATTAACTATTCTTTGACGAAAATGCATCCAAATATGAGATTTGCACATTACCTTCGGAAATCTCGACCACTAAAGCAAACAACTATAATATTTGCGATATCACCATACAAGGGGCCCGATTAATTGGTAGTTCCGGCACTGGCATAAATAATCTTGCGTCATATCAAATGAACACTTCTCGTATTCTCAATATTGGAATCCCAACGAAAGATCATATAGACGATTTGACTGTGTATAAGATCTTCTGTCTGGAATATGAGAAACATAAAGTTTCGCCCCATCTAAATGTGTGCCAATTCCTCCTTGGTATTTAAGGTCGATTAGAGACATATATCCGACATCGGACTTTGACTCGCAACCTTCCTTGTTGGCTTGATTGATTCACATAGAAGCTCTCTCTGAAGATTCCGCAAAGACCTTCACATTTCTAATAATTCTCCAACAACTGTATGGCAACTGAAACGTTACATCACACTGACTTGCATAGTACACCTGAAGTGAATATTCAAATGTAAATTTCCTCAAAATGATGACTCTTCAGAAATAGAGTCGCACGACTCACGGGAAATGGCCTTCACATCAAAATCACAATCAAACTTTTGTGATCTGAGGAGATGACTGAAACAGAATCATAATCTCCAGATGAGGATTTCATCTCACATGGAGGACAATCTAGCAGAGGTTTCCGACTCCATCCCGTCAACCAGATTGTGAATTCAATTCCGAGATTGTGCTTAAACAAATCTGATCAGATCTTGCATAAACCCGCTTTGATACCATGTTAGATTTATGATCAGATGTAAAGCGCAAATATTTAACTCAAAATCAGACACAATAACACAACATATACTATGGGAAAACCCTCCACTTGAGGGAGAAAAACCCAGCAACAAAGATCTCACTTATATATATATATATATATATATATATATATATATATATATAAGATGGCAACAAATCTCTTTACAATGAGGCCACACTCAAGGCCTAAATTCTGCACCAACTCAAGATACAATCACAAACAATAATCTGCACTTCCTTGTTCTTCAAATCTGCCCTTGAAGAATTCACACTATTCTTCTTGAAGAATTTGCACTTGTGTGAAGGAAAGACTTGAACTTGCTTGATGATCAAATGGAGTGAAATGACCTTCTATATATACATATTGATAGAGAGATTGCACCTCCTCAAGGGCTAGGTCGGCCATTATAAGAAAATATAAATACAATTAATAAATGCAAATACAAGGAAGGTCAACCAAGATGGAAATTACATTGTTGCCATGTGAAGCGCCTCTTCACATTAATTATCACAAATAAATGAATAGCTGTTAGGCTATATGAATTTATGTGTTCACTCGTGGCTGGAAGAATGAGCCCGAAGCTGCTATAACATCAACAAATGTCACAACTTCTATATTCATCATAGGTTTTGTGTAATAGCCTAATTGATCTACAATTGAAAAAAAAAAAAAAAAAAACAGTTAACTAGCTTTCAGCTGTTTACAACTAACTTAATTTTAAAACTAGGGTTTTCAACTAGTTTATAAGATGTAACTAACTTCTAAATTTAATTGATGTCAGCTGAAAAAGAACTTCTAACCGTTCACAATAATTCATATCAGAAAAACTGTCAAACTAGGGTTTTCTTTTAGGCACAAAATTACTTAATTAATTCAAACTACCCTCAAGAATTCAACATTTTAATGGAATGAAAATAATTGGCTAACTATATTTGCTAATTCATCAATGAACATTTTCATAAATATACAACTGCATAATAGTAAATAAACTTGAAAAATTGACAAGCAATACCTGGAAATAAGCATGAAAGAGTTTGTTATCTGATATCATCTTCAAGCAAAAATTCTTAAGCTACTTTATCATTGGGGAAAAGGGATTATCATCAGGGGCTTTACCGCCCAACCAAGACCTACTGGTCTCCCGTGTTCTTCGACTGAAGAAACCCGACCCTTCTCGAGGGCAATCAACAAGGATCAAATGTCATCATCTCTCTAAGCTTGGTGTCCATTCACCTATATTGCCGGTTGATCCCTCCTCTGTAGGTTCCTCCTATCCAGAAGGATCATTCTGAAACATGGTAGCTGACTTTTGCCTAACTGGCATCTACCTTGGCCAAGGATTTTTAATTGTTTCTGGCACTACTGTGCTGATGCCTCCAGCACTACTGTGGCAACATCTCTAGCACTACTGTGCCATTAGCATACACCCTTGCTCGACATGACTACTTCCAGATTAGGTTTCTTATATCATGTAACATTATTGAAGTATCAATATTCTCTTGAGTTCATAACCTTAGGATTTATTGTTTAATATTGTGTTTTGAAAATTATCTTAAAGTAAGGTTAATCAGTAATCCTTAAGGAATGACCCGCAAATTAATAAAATTCCCTCCCAAGCCTTAATCATCTAAATGACTGATTAAGGTCACATATCATAAAGGTTTACCCAAAACCCGAATATACAAATAAGATTGGAGTGAATTCGAGTAAGGCTGGGGAAAAATAAAGTATTCGAGATTCCCAAGATGACTCAGCTTAACACAGGTTCAGATGACTGGTAGTTGATTTAAGATCTTTACAGATTGAGAAAAGGAGACCTTGCTGTGAAGTTCAAAAGAAGAGATGAAGTCCTCCTCAGGAATAACTTTTTGTTTCAAGATAATGAGCCTAATTAGCTGTAGAGTATCGAAACTAAGACCCTTATTCCAAACTTAAAACTGAGATAGAGACAAAGGCTACTGTTCAATTCACCTAAACCAGAGATTACGTTTCGCAAAAGGCTAAAGAGGCTGCATCGATAGAGAAACTTCAAGCTGGAAATTAAATGGTTGGCATCAGATGAAAGGAAATAGTGGTTGCTGAATTAAAGATCACAACTTGAAAATGTGAAAACAGAGCTCAACGATGATAGAAGACTGAGACATGATAACGCTGACGCGGGTTTTTGTAATTCCACGCAATAAAGCTGCCACTCTGGCTTCCTATTCTCTCTCTTCGGATCAGGCGACATTCCAAGACACCGCCAGCATTGCCGTGAAGTCGCCTAACTCCGGTTCCTTTGAGTGCTAATAGGCTCCGCTTTGGCTCGGCGTGATACGCCGTATGTTCAAGGACTTCTATACAATTGTTCTGCTAACAACAAAAACAAGAGACTAAGGGTTTCTCGTGGTGATCCAATGATTTGGTATGGAGCTTAAAGTTCTGTAACTTCTAACCGAAATGCGGAAAGTAAAGGGTTGGGGCCTAAGAAATTTATATTCTAATTCTAAATGTGGTATGGAGCTTCATTTTGATAGATCTTCAACCAGATTTCACCTAGCCTCCGGCTTCTGACAAGAAATCGGTGCAAATCTTCAAAGTGGGATAGCTAAAGGTGTTCAAGTGGTATTCAACATACGCATACCATCGAACAACGCGATATAAGTATGTAAACCGGTTAAACACAAGATAATGTCCGGGCTTGACTACTACACAAGGCTAACTTCTATCATCAACAAGCCGCTAGTGGTATGGAATAAAGCGAAGCTATCTCAATAAAACAACACACACCAAAGTAAGCTACTTGCATGAATTAAGCTACTTGGATACGAAAGGAAGAAGAAACCTTGCTAGCATTTCATGACAAGAGGAATTCCATCATCAATGAAAAGATCTATTATCATAAAATGTGTTACACAACAATTTCCTCAAAAGTTTTCAAAGGGAAAACTTTCTTTCTTCTCCAAATGATGCAAAAATGCTCTACAATGTTACACTATCTAGCTCTAAAGCTAATGCTCTCTCAATGTCTACTCTGGTTCTGACTCCTAATGAATTACAAATGAGGGGGACTCCCCCTTTATATAGCTAGCCAAGTCCCAAAAGACGGCTAGGGTTACAATCAATAGAGTGGCCAGAATCGTGCCACCTCAGCCCTAAATAATATTGCCCTAAAAACCGCCACAGAGGAGAGTGGGGTAATAAATGCGCCATAATGTCCACCATCATCCTTCTAGAAGATTCCAATTGTAGACGCATTCACACTGTTCTCGATCTTCTTTCTTGGCGTTGTTCTTTGACTTCTTCCACTTGAGGGTCTTCATCTTCGTCACTTTGAGTTATACTAAGTCTCAACACTTAGCCATCTTCTTGCAAACTTTCCTCCTTCGAGATTGGAACTTGTAACTTTATCTTCCTTCGAAGGTTGTAATATCATCCTGCTTCACTTAAATCATCAACGCTTGGCCTCGACGTTTCTCCTGCAAAACAAGCAAGGAGAGGGGTATTAGATCATTTCATAATATAAATTTAACTCACTTACCTGATTCTAGCACTTTGATCTTCAAGGGCTCATCGTTTTCGCGTTCAAATGCCTTAGCCAAATTTTCAATCCATCCTCTTCAATCATCTTTGAGAAGTTCATTTCACCTGCTGGAGCTCTGACAACCTTGGTTTTATTCACCTCTGGTTCAAGAAAACTACCTTCACGAAGGATTTAAGCAAATTCACCTAGGCGGCTTCTTTCAAATTCATCGTCTGGAGAATTTCGCCTTGAAAATACATTTTCTTCACACTTGCCTTAGAAAATCTTCAAAATTCCCTTATGAAATCCACCAACCTGGTGCCCACTTAAAATATTCATCCCAAAATTCTCGACAAGCTGTGGAAGACCTTAAAATCAACTCCTCATCGATAATCTTCGATACCCAGAAGAAAATTTTCTCCAGAACGCATCGAACCCATGGGTGCCCAACGAACGTTCATTTTAATTTTCTTGAATTTTGGAACTTTAGGAAAAATATTCTTTCATCAATTTAAATTGATTCTCTTCGTCAGGATCACTCAAGGTTCGACTTCTTGAAGACCAATCATCTTGCATTATCATCATCTCCACTCCAATGAAAATTTTGTTCTGCTTTGAAAAAACTTCACCACACCTTGAGTTCTTGTATGATTCTCTTAAGAGAGAAAAATAAAATTCCATTCCTAGGAAAATATTTCCTTTAAAAAATCATCTTGCACTTTTGAACTCTGTCTTAGAAAATTTTTGATTGCCAGTGGAGAGGAAATTTTTTTATTTTTTATTTTTTTAGCTTCATTCATTCCGGCACGCCTTGCACATTTTATCTTTACTCCACACTTGGAAAATATTCATTTAAAAGGCCCAACGCCTAGGAAAATTTTCAACACTTAGAAAATATTTTGTCTCCCCTTGAGGCGCCTAGCATTTAACATTTTATTTCCACCACCCTTGGCATATCACTTCATCACGCCTTACTTTCCAGCATCCACCACCTTGAGCGCATTTAGCATTTGAAGAGGGATGACGCCACACCTAGCAATATTCTTTCTTCTCCTCTTAGGAAATTCACCAACACTTTTCAACTTTAGGCGCCTATCACACTTTGAGAGGAAAACGCCTATCATTTGCCTAGTGTTTACCACGCCATGAAGTGTCTTTCACTTTATTTACCACCTTTTACTCCATCCACTTACCTTTTAACTCCTCAACATGGGCGCATTTAGCATAGGGAAGAGGATGGGCGCATATTGCATGAGATGGAGGATGAAAGTTCCAACGTTTTTCTCAAGTGACTCCTCAACTTCCAACTTTTGTCCTCATGTGCATGCATTTGGGCGCATTTTAGCCCTTGAGGAAGATAAAAAGTGTTGACTCCTTTGACCTTTCTCACTTTGGGCGCATTTTGCCCAGGAAGGAGGATTTTTTATACTTAGAATTTTTTTTGAATGTCTCCAGCTTGCTTGTGGGCGCATTTTACCCCTGGTGAAGGACGAGGTCTCAGACTTAGAAAATTTTCAACTTATTCCTCTTCAAGTTTGGGCGCATTTTGCCCCTGGAGGTGGATGAACACTTTGACTTTTCTTGGACTTTTTGCATCTTGGGCGCATTTTGCCCTGTGTGAAGGATATACCTCATACTTAGAAATTTTTTTATGCCTCCTCACTAGCTGGCGCATTTTGCCATGTCTTCTGGATGAAGTTCCAGACTTAGCCATTTTTCTTGTTTTTGCCAGCTTCTCACACCCTGCTATTTATAGTAAGCTTCTTGATTTTCTTACTTCGGAAGCTCAGATTGCCATGAAATTTTAAACACCGGATCCTCACGACTTTGATATCCTGTCAACACTGCCATTCTGAGCTGACTTACTAAAAATAGCACATTTTGGGAAGTGTTTTGCTATTTATAGTAACCTCTCGTTTCCGGTACTTCCACAGCTCCGATTAGCTTGAAATTTTAATGAGGCGCTCCTCACCACGTGACCTGTTGGCTGACACTGACGCATGCGCTCAATTTACTATTTTTAGCCAGTTTCCAATCTGACTTACTATAAATAGTAAGTGCTTCGTTTGACTCGAAATTTCACCAGCAGATAGCCTGAAGAACGCTGATCGCAGTGGTTTACATCGGATTTTGAAGATTTTGACTTTTGATGCCTATATTTAGGCTCCGAAGCTGGAAACCCTAATTCACTTTGCATGACAAATGAACTCTTTTGCTCAAGCTTACACTGCGGATCACCAGAATCAATCACGGAGGCACCACGGGATACCCCGCTAAAATAGCAAGTACTCCATCGAAAGGGAGAATCCCTCATTGTATTGTCAGCACCATCGCTAAGCTCAAAACCTATCAGAATCAATTGGCCATGCAAAGAAAAAGTTCGACATGCAAACCCTAAAATAGCTCCTAAGGTCAATCCCGAAGTGATCATCTCGACTTGCATGTTATATCACGCGAAGGTCCTAAAAACCTGTATGAATATCTGCATGCAAAGAAAACCTCTGCATCTGGACCCTGAAATTCGTGCCGGAAGCCGGACTGCTAAAAATAGTAAGTTATCTGTTTTCGCTCAAATTTGGCATGCAAGCAGTCTGATATACTCTGAATGCAGTGTGATGATCGGAATCTCAAAATAGTTGACAAATTGCCCTGAATTGTGCACTTACTAAAAATAGTAAGTACCTCAAAATCTGATGAAACTTGGCTGGAAACCTGTGGGAAACACGCTGACAACAGTGTTAAGCTCAATTTTCAAATTATTCACTTCACTCGACCCCAAATTGGCTGGAAAGACACAAACCCTAATTTACAGACTTGGCTAATTTCATCGCTTTGGAACTTGTGACGGGAAATATCCCGGGAAAGTGTAATTCATAGAAAAGTGAGACAGACGGAGAGAGAGGTACCTAAAACCAAAGCCAAAAAGACCGTATCAAAAATTAGGTCCCTATCTTGAATGGGGCGATGTGTGAAAAGGGTCACAACATCTGGCATCCCCACGGGAAAGTGTTGAAAAACACTTTAAGAATTGAACTTTGATTAAATCTTCCTCGAACCATCATACAGGAAAGACACTTACTCAAAAGGGGAGAAGAATCCGATATTGGATCAAAACACTTTTATCTAAAACCCTGTGAGTGTGTGCATTCGTTCCATCTCTAAACCATCTTGACTTCCGGAATCGGCCGTAGCGGGTTATATAAATATCTTAACTTCAAAAGCATCCTGGACATTGCCTCACAAGCAACAAGGCTCCATAGCCCTCTCAAGTAGGTTGTCGCCATAATTTCACGAATATTGCTCCGATCGCCGTCAAGGCCCATAGCCTCCGTGGAGTACTCGTGATGTTCCCAAACCAATACTCATAATATTTTCATTTTCATTCTCATTTTTTCTTTGATATTTCTTTGCTAATATCTCTTTCCTTCATTTGATTCACACTTTGATTGGTCAAGTGTGCAATGAAGCTCCAAATGGGTTTGAGAATTGTAGTGGCGCTGAAGCAAGACGTAAAATTTTCACCTGCCAAAACCTTTCCCAAGAAACCAAAATGACTCAGAATGAAGATAGGTAAGATTTTTTTAAGGTCTTTAGACTCATGTGTTAAGACACAATACCGGGTTAATCTCCCGAGACGAGTTCAATCTCTAACTGGATGATAACAAGAGGAAAACAAACCCTAGTCCTTTTCAAAAATTTATGCAAATTCCAGTGAAAGGAACCACGTTGTGAAAGTTAAAACATCATCACCTCATCGCAACGGGAAAACCCTAAAATCCTTGCCCATTCCAAACCAAAACCACTTGAGCGGACAACTCAAGGGACGGAAACGCCAAACCAAAAACCCAAAGGGCAACAAACCAAAACCAAAACAAAGGAAAACAGAAAAGCAAACGGAAAGCAAACAAACAGGAAAGCAAATCTAATCTAACTATATTACAAGGTAGGCTCTCAGAGAGAACCTAGGGTTGGAAATAATGCTTGAGGAATCTCCCATCATCTGGCAACGAGATATCCCCTCTTGTTCTTGTTCGTAACTTAAATGCATCATCTCCCAGGATCTCAGAATTTTGACCAGGGTCCAACCATGATTTGTCGATCCATCCGTTCATGACCCTTTGATGTATGGTGAAACTTCCCAGAGTTTCATCTCTTTTCTCTTCCAAGCGCGTCAGCTGGGAATACCTAGTTTGAACCCAATCTTCTTTCTTATGGACTTCTCCACATTCTTCTTCTAAAGTGACTTGTTGAATCATCTCCGGGACTTGTTCTGAGGAGGTCTTACCCATGGCACTTGTGTTCTCTGAATAGAAAGCTTCGTAAATGGGTAACGATAAGTCTCTGATGGGGGCACTTTCTGCATCTTGCTCTACATCTTTTAACATAGAATCTTTGAACGTCTCTTCATTCTCATTCCTACTTGAATCATTTTCAATCAACACTTCGGTGAAGGCAGGGGTATCCCCTGAAAACCTCTCTCCCTCCGGGCTTTGCAGTGTGAGGACTTCTTTCTTAACAGGCTTGTACGTACCCAAATCAGTTTCCATGAATAAAACATCACTATTTTCACCACATTCTGTAATCATTAATTTGAGCCGTGGTGTACTTTCGATCTTTATCTGATTCGGAACTCCCTTCCAAGGCAACCACATGTGGGAGAAGTCAGTCGCAATGTATCCATTCAATTTTCTGGACCAATCTCTGCTCAATAGCATGCCATACCATCCGGTATATCCACAACTGATATGTCGATGCGACTCTGAATTCTGGGGTCCGCCGCTAGCTGCATATGAATACCATTTAATTCCCCTACAACTGGAACTTCAGTCTTATCCAGCTGAGTCACCTTCTTGTTGGTCTTGAGCGGGATTATACCTAACGCCTGACATACCTTCAAAGGCATGACATTACTTGATGCACCGGAATCAATCAGACAATTGTGTAGTAACTTTCCAAAAATTCTGACTGAAACCAGAAATGGGGCTGGCTCACCCTTCCCCTGATAAATTATGACTGGCTTCCTCTTTTCTTCTACTGAAGCATTCTTCTTTTCATCTTTTCTGTCCACTGAAATTTGATTGTCTTGAACAACCTGCCTTGGATTCTGCGTTTGCTCTTGTTTTTGCTTCTGCTCCGCGGGAATATTGAACCGTTTCTTTTTATCTTCGATCCATGACTTTTCAGGAGCGTTTGAAGAACCTTGTACCATACGTACAAAGTTTTGAGGTTGTAGCAGAGCTTCCCAAGTGTCAAATGGAGCGTGAGGCACCTCTTCTACCATATTTGCACTCTGCACAGGACGAGACTGTGTGTTCACAGGAGGATTCCTTGATGAACTAGATATTTCTTGGGAAGTATCCTTCACAATAGGCGTTTCATACACACTTCTCAAAATTGTGTCTCGAACCTCTGAAATCTTCATTAACTCATGTAAGGGGAGACTAACCTTCATCCTTTTGAATTCTTCTAACACATAAGAGCCAAGTCTTTTCACGTCCTCTCTAGGAAGACTTTCCTTTTGTCTCTGCTCGGCTTGATGAATTGGCTGCTGAATAACTTGTTGTCCTCCTCCGCCTTGCGTTACATTCTGCCGCCTGTACTCTGGAGAATCTCTAGGTAAACCTGGATTATTGCTTGCGTTGGGATGTGGCGGAGTTGTAAAATTATTAGGAGGTATTGATGATGTAAGTGGCTCTTTCTGATGATAATTCCTTTGATACACTTTAGGAGCTTCACCTCTAGTAGTTTGAAAAGCTTGTACCTCCCTACTTCCTTCTACCAACACGCTGTTGTTGAGAGGCGGAAAAACATAACCGTCTCTATAAAGAGACTCTTCTGGTGAAGCATATGTGGCATGAACTTCTGACGGTATTTGAAACTCTGGCATCCCCACGGGAGCGTTTGCTGAAGCTGATGGAAATTGTTGATTAACTGGTGGGAACGTGTAACTCTGGAATTCAGGCGAGGAATTGTAATCTTCTATTATCAACGCTTGATCATATCTAGGTGCTGGGACTAATTCATATCCTGTAATTGGAGGATTTTCTATGGCACCTGTATTCCCTGCTTCACCCTTGAGAATACCAGCCACAACTTGGAATTCATGACACTGAAGTTCAGAGTGCTGGTTCGTGTTATGTAACCTACACCATCCGGACGAGGCAGTTTCAGCCATATAAATTCTATCTGCAGGACGATTTTCATGAGGTGGTGGATTGTCCAATGGCGATGGGACACCTCCATTGTTGGGTCCTGTATTCCAGGACCTCTTCTGAAATCCTTGATTATTGTTCCTATACCCATAATTGTTTTCATGATTGTATCCTTGATGGGTATCCTGATGACTTGGAGGATTATGCTGATATCCTCGGTTAGCACCCTGGTGTGCCTGATAATTTCGCTGCATAGTTGGCGTCTGATTATTTTGATTCTTGAGGTGTGTCACCTCAGCCGACAGCCTCTTTACTTGTTCTATCAAATCTTTCATTTCATCTTTCTCCTCTGAAGTTTTCACTGGTGGCACTGTGTTTTGGAGATAAACAGGCTGTGTGACTTGCGTCTGGGACAAAGGCATCCCAGGATGGAGAACTAATTGATTTGATGGTGCTTGCACTTGATAAGCTGGCTGTGGGATCGCATTTAGCGCTGGAACTTGTTGATTCCATGTTGAGCCGAACATTGGCATTTGATTGTTTGTCGTACCTAAGCCAGTATAGAGCACGGGCCCAGTTATATTTTGTCCTAAACCTTGACTTACTTCAATAGCTTTAGCGTAAGCTTGATTTATATCTGCTGGAGTGGGGTGAGAGCTTACGAACATTGCAGTCAAAGGATCAAGCGCTGAATAGTAGCATTCTCGAGCATCATCAACAACATAAGGAGTGCGTAACCTATTGAGGGCCTTTTGGAATCTATTGTTGAATGCACGAATGGGCTCTTTGTCTTGTCTTCTTACTTCTGCAAATTGACGATATAGCTCTACAGGGGTGGCTGGTATACCAAACTTTCCGATGAAGGCCTCCTTCATCTGCTCCCATGTCCTTATAGACCCCACTGGTAAGTGAATGAACCAAAAATGAGCCTCTTCTCCCAAAGAATATGGAAATAGGCGGCAAGCCACGTCTGCATATCCAATCTGCCTATTGCGTAGGTGACCTTCAAACATCTTGATATGGTCCTCGGCCATGTAGTTAACATCATTGGCAATGAACTTAGGACAAAAATTTTCAGGATTCTTTGGCATCTCATGGTAGTCTTGAAACTCTAGCGGAGATGGGTTAGTAACCAACCATGTAGCACCGTTTGGAGCGGGTTGACCTCCTTGCTGACCTCCTGGTTGACCTCCTGGTTGAGCCATTGCTTGAACTGGTAGTCGCCTTTGATACACAATCACTTGGGCTGGCTGTTGCACAACAGCTTGAACTTGTCTTGGCTGAGCAAACCTCGAAGCACTAGGTGGAGTTCTGAACAAACTTGGAATCTCTTCTCCGCCTTCTTGAACTTCTTCGTTTGATAAAAATTCTTCACTTGACTTGACTTCTTTGCTTGAATGAACTTCTTTCTTCCTTGATCTCGTAGGTAGCTCTAACTCCACAAAATCTTTATATGAACTGGGCGTAGACCTCAAGATTCTCTTCAACTTGTCTGGCGAAAATGAAGTGATACGATCCAGGATGTAGCTGATTGTTCAACTTTGAGAGAACACCATCTTGACTTCTGATAATTTTCTCCAATGGAACTCTTTGTGTACTTCAAACCCTTTCTACTTCAACACAACT
>VDFB02289392.1:0-16784 GCA_007258455.2 Sequoia sempervirens | reverse complement strand
TTTCATTTCATTATCATTATCATTATTATCATATCCTTGTCATTTATCATTTACCATTTCATAACATTTCATTATCCTTTTTATAATCATTATCGTCATTTCATATAATTATTATCACCATGTCATTACATTTCATTAAATCATAAATTTCATCTCATTATTGCACTCATCTATCATTTTCATATCATTTATTTATCCTACCATGCATTATCATTTTCATATCATTTTCCATAACCGAATCCACAAAATCATTTCATAAACATAAACATCCATTTTCCATCACATCATCATTATTTATTGCATTAGAAAAATCCAAAAAAACAAATTTCATACATACATAACATTTCCACATCATTTGCCAACACATTACAATAATTTCAAATATCCCATTGCATATTTTCATTAATCACAACAAAGGTCATCCACCTGCATGACATCATTAGTACGCATCATAAAATCATCATCATAAGCATATCATAAAATATCATCATGAGCATATCATAACTCATCCTACATATCATGATCAGTCACCAAATCATTTACATACATATCAAAAATCCATATCACATCATGCAGAAATAAATGTAGATCCATATCATCATCACATCAAGGCAACACATCATCAAAACTCATTGCCGCTACATATCATCGCTCATCAAAAATAAATACAAATGTCCAAATGTCTAATGAAACTCAACATTTATAGAGAGATACACGAGATATGATATAAAACAATACACATATCCCCACAAAATCAGATATATCAATAATCTTGTATCAATGGCTCAAGGTTGGCTAGTGGACCCCCCTGATGGAGCTAGTCTTGAGGATGATGGCCTACCACTCATCCCCGCATCAGGATCCCGTTGAGGCCTTGTAACCCCTCTGCTTTGTGTAGTTGTTTGTGATCTGCTCTTGGTCCTACTATGGGACTATGGGAAAGGCTCTCTACGCTTAGGAGGACACAACTCCTCATATTGATCTCGGTAGTACTCAAGCTCCCTAGCCATCTCAAACCCCTTTGCAATGGCCTCTCGTAATGATGCACTCTCAACAGTGCCCATAAGTCTTTGTGCCACACTCTCTGCCTCTGCTACCCACCGTTTGAATGAGTCTATCTCTGCAATCAACTAGGCTACTTGTGGGTCTAGGGCAAGTGGAGATGCTTGTGCTTGTGCCTTTGCCAATTGTGTCTAGAGATGTGCTACCAAACCATGCGCCTGAGCCAACTGGCTTTGTAACTGCACCTGTTGTCCCTACAGTGTCTGAACCTGGGCCTGTAGCATGTCTATATGCACTTGTTGCACTGAAGAGGTGACCCTGATCACTGTCTGTCGATCAGTATCACTCCTCGCCCTTCGTACACCCTGAGAACAACTAGCAATATCAGTCCTCTATCTCACCACTCTCTTCTCCTCCTATCTGCCACCTTTGCCATCATCTCCATCATCATCATCATCCAAACTCTCCTCCTCTCCACTCTCCTCCTCATCTCCACTATCCTCCTCCTCTCCTTCGACAGCTTCCTGCTTAGCAATCGCCACATCCTCCTTTCTCCCAACTCCTGGCTGAGGTGCCACCAAAATGGGTGTTGGCTCATCTAGATATGTAAACCACAGAAATGGGTGTGTATGATAATAAAATGAATACTCCTCTGACATACCAGCATCAACAATATCTGATCTAGGATCCCATACCTCAAGCTGCAATGACATATACTTCATATACGTGACCTAGTAAGAATTGCAAGGACCCCATCTAGGATCATCCTTGCACTGTCCATAGTGGACAACACCCTGAGGCGTACCCTGTGTAAACCCAAATTGTCTCTGTACTTGTAGGGCCAAAAAATATCTCTATGATGAATGGTATGCGACCTATCAAAAATTGAGGTATACCTACAAATTACATCTCTAAGTGATCTATATCCCAAACATCACAATCAATATAAGGCCTCCATATCACTATATCCATATCATCCAGTGTCCATCTTCAATACTCCACCTTACCCAGCTTGGGCTAGATAAGTGCAAAAGAATAAGCATACGCATATGGCCTACCTAACGGCCTAGCCCTCGGACATAGTGGTCTAGTAACAACAATATGCTCCCATGCCCAAATTTGGAGTAGAGTGACACCGCAAGACAAACTCAATGATCCTCTATATACGACCTAGTGCAAGTCATGATACAGATGAGCTAGCATACAGCTCCCCTAGGCATATCTCCTCGGCTGACCCATCATTTTCTCGATGATCCTCCCCCATCCAACTGATAGCCCCTTTGACTGGCGATTCGGACAAAGGAAGCCTCCAATGAAAACACCTAACACTGCAAGTGAGGCTGAATAACCTCTAAAGTCTGCCCAAGACACCCAATACCCTGCTATCTGTGCATCACCATACACCCTTCTCAATGCATTTGTCCCACCCAACTCCTTGTGATCATAGAACACAAGGGCACATACCACTGAGATCCCCAAAATCCTGTACACATCCTTTGGGGTCACCGTCAACTCACCAGTCGGCAAATGAAATATGTTATGCTCAGAATTCCTTCTCTCTACTAATGCAATCAATAGTCCCCTATTGAACTAAATAGGAGGCATCACCAACAAGGATCCCAACCCACAACTCACTATCAACTACACATCGGTAGGTGTCAAATCTCAGATCCTATCCCAACCTATCGAGAAGCGCTCTCTAATCTGGAGTTTTTGAAAACCTCCTATTTTTTGTCATCACAAGGAAAATCAATCAAACTCATATCAGACTCACATCAAAACAATCTATCTACCTCAATCAGATTCATATCAAAGGACCCATATCAATCAAATGACACATATCAAACTCATATCGAAAGGAAATCATAGCAGGCCATCAATACAAAATCTATCTATCTGCATATCAAATCAATCTACTCTATTACTATTTGTTTTCTATCACAAGAAGCAAATTTATCAACAACCACAATCATCATCCTATTTGTACTTCAATCATGAATGCAAATATGTTTTCACTCAAATCAATCTACTATTTGTTTTCTATCATAGAAAGAAAATTTATCAAAATTCATATCAATCATCTACTCTTTGTTTTTCTTTCTTTTGGGAAACAAAGTTATCAGCTATCTACTCTTTGTTTCTATTTCGGGAAGCAAAGTTATCAATTTATCAAACATGATGACATGATAATTTTACTAGCTATTAACCAAGGATGCAATAATTCATCATCATTTTCATCAAATCAGCATTCTGTCTAAATTTCCTAAATGCGCTACTCTATGGCCTAAAAGCACTAAAACCCTAAAAGTGCTACAGTTTTCCCCAGATGCGTTAAAAATCCATATGCATGGTTTTGTGCCCTGAATGTGCTACATCATTTCCTAAAAGCGTTATTTCCCCGAAAGCACTACTTCATTTCTCAAATGCACTATTTCACCCCTGGATGCGCTAAAACCCTGTAAGCGCTAATATGCTACCTACATGCGCTAATGTACCCAATTCAACCCTAGCTTCCTACTTCATTTATCGAATGCGCTAAACTGCGGATATCCTATAAGTGATATTTTATCACCTATAAGCGCTACAAAAATCTTCGAATGCACTAAAATATTTTCTAAAAGTGCTAAAATGGCACATTTAAACCTAAAACCATGCTAAACTCATTCAAAATCGACTAAAAAATGATAAATTTTGAAGTACAAAGGGTTGAATTGACTCATCGGTGGTCCATACATGGCTGGTCATTGATATCGGCGGAACTGCTCAAATCTATGTCGGTGATACGGGATCTCCATTGTGCCACGTCGCTATCAGAGCAAAAGGTTCCTCAAAAATCAAAAAGTGCAAATGACTTTTCTTTTTACCCTTTTACCTTTTAAGGGTCAAACCAAGTGGGTTTTTTGTGGCATGTTTTTTAGCTAGGTAATTTTATTTTCATCATTTATCGGGAGCTAAATCACTGCGTCTTTTTCATCATCAGATTTTTATAAATCGTGGGTGATTTGCTCCAAGGGGCGTCATCGATATGTCGAACATATGGTCGATTGGGGTATATCAATTAAATTTTTCAATGAGGGCAAAATCAAACGAAAAATTTCAAAAGCGGGAATATTTTCTTTGAAGCAATGTGTTTCGCACATCGCCCGAGGGAAAAATATTGTATAGGTTGGGTTGATGGGATTTTTGATTTGAGTGTTTGTTGTTTGATTCGGAACATATAGGGATATGCCGTGGTTGAGTTTGGTTGGTTTGATTTGTGTTTGGTTTCCATTCAATTTATTCTTGTCATGATTAAATAAATCATTTTTATTTAATTATTTCACATTCATGTCACTTGATTAATTAAATAAATACACTTTATTTATTTTAATTAATTATCACTTTGAATTTAATTAAGTCTTTTTTATTTAATTAAATTTAAATATTTCTTTCAAATATTTCTTCTAATTAATTAAATATTTTATTTAATTAATTTCATTTATGTCATTTCTTAAAATTTTAATTATCTTACATATCTTTTTCAAATCATAATTAAATGTACATTTGGTATGAAATCCTCCATTATTCTTCAAAATCTGGAATAAAACAATTCTATTTGAAAATATCCATGTCGTCCATGAAATGTGAATAGTTGGTTGTGATTCGTTGTTCGTGTTCTATTTCCAAAATCTTTCCAAAACCTCACAAAAAGATGATTTTTACAATTCATTTTTATCATCTCATATTATCTCTTTTTCAAAAAAGGAAACAAAGCTTGCTTTATGTTTTCTTCTATTTTTCTCTCTAGTTTTATCCATCTTCGACTGTTCAATCTGCCAAGAATTTTCACAGTTGTTGATCACCTTAGCCAATCAGAATTCTTTCGAAAACTCTATAAATATCCCTGTGAATCCAAGCATTGGTTAGACCTACAAATTATAACTCATACAGATTATAGATTACTAGCATTCTAACATTATTTTTATCATCTTTAGCTTTTATCAAATTCATAATCTTTCATTTTATCAATCATGTTTAGCATCAGAATAATCATATCTTAGTATAGCATTGCATGCATTCATATTTAATCTCGTTCTCTAGGAAGACCATTTGTTGAGCCTAGCCCAAGATCTGAAAGCCAGCTGGAATCAACAAAAACACTGGAGATAGAGGATGATAGGACAACATCAAAGACAAAAGAAAGAGTTTGCATTTATTTTCATTTAAATTCTATTTTAATTTAATGTTCTATCAGTATGTTTAATTTATTTGTTTTAATCTACATTTATCACACTCTAAAATCGACCACACAATAATAAAAGAGTTATCATCAAGAATAACATTCTCTTCCTAGACATAAATTTTGTGTCCTCATAATAAAGTTGTGAAACTTGTATATCTTATATAATCTATGCATGTTTCATCATATGTTCCTCATCACTATGCAAGGTATAAATCTTACCAAATGTATGTTAAAGAGGTGTCAAATCTATATTGTTTCTCTCATTGTAACCATCTTTATTTCTTAGAAGACATTTTTACTTATAGTTTCTAGCCCTTTTATTATTTGTATCTTTCTTTGTTACCCAAGTAGCTAAAGAACTTTTCCAAGATGAGGTAATCTTACATTTATCATTTGAAATTCCTTTATTATTTTCTTCTCTTATTGGTACATGTGGAGGTAGATGTTCATATGTATCTATAGACACTAAAAATGTCCTAAATGATATCATGCACTTGAATCAGATATACCAACATCATTTCCTCCTAAAATCCATCCTCTTTTTTCTTAATTGATTAAATTATCCTATCTATTTAATTAATTGCATCATTTTCATTTATTGATCTAATTAATCTAATTAGGTTAATTCACTCCCTTTCATGTTAACATTTTGTCCCATTAAATTGAATAAATCAAATTATTTAATTTAATCCCTAAGTCCTCTTATTTAATTAAATAACCCTAAGTTATTTAATTAAATATAATTTCACTTTCCATTTTTTCATTAAATCATTTATTTAATGAATATCATTTTGTCAGCACTAACCTATGATCTTGCTCAAACAAAGACAAATGTTAGCATTTGTCAGTTTAAACAAGGCAAATACAATGCTCCCTATGAAATTTATTTAATCACATGAATAATGGAAAAAAAGCAAAAGCAAGCTAAACACAATGAAACACTATTCTAATAATCAAACCAACATCCCAGAGGGGGATTGGTGCTTCTTTGATGTGGAAAGAATCCCTTTCCTAATCCCTTGATAAGCTCCTGGATGGTAGATGTGGATTCAAGTGAATAAGATTGTGGAGAAGATTGTGGAGTTGTGGAGGATTAATACAATAGAGGAGGCCTCTATTTATAACCAAGAAGGATGGAAGAATGCAAAACATGGAGGATGTGGGACAAAACATGATCCAATGACAAGATGCCACTTGTCAAGATGTGAGAGGATGAAGGTTGTGCACATCTTGATCAATGTGCCAAAGAGAGGGAGATTTGAAATTAAAAAGATGGCTTGTTGGAGGGAGAAGAAAGAGTCTTAAATGCCAAGTGGGAGACATGTAAGAGATAATGTAAGAGGAGTTAATGCTATGTTGAAGGACAAGACATTTGGAGGGATTTTCAAAATTGGAGGAATATTCCCTTTTTGATGTCATTTTGAAAGTAATTAGGGAATTAATAAATCAAAGAAATGATTTATTGGTGCAAGTTGCAAAATCTAGAGGATTCGGGTGATTAGGATTAAATTCATTAGGATTTGATTAATTTAATAGGAGATTAGATGATTTTGACTTTTGACTTAGATTTTAGGATTAAAATAAATCAAAATGAAAAGAAAATGATTTTAGATTTAATTAAATAAAGATTTGATTTGTTTAATCAAAGAGGATGATGTTAGTGTTAAATCAAATAAAGATGAATTTATTTAATTTAAATGGATGACTTTAGGAGATTGATTAAATAAACTTGATTTATTTAATTGATGAGCAAATATGACTTAATTAAATATGAGGAATGCATGATGCCAATTTTGCATGTCTACATTTTTCCCCTCTTTGAAGTAATGTACTTGATGTGTTGGTTCAAAGAATAAACTTGCTGCAATCAAGATTCAAAAATTTTCTAATTTTTTTGGATTCCCCAGTGGAAAGAAGTATATTGGTACATTTCCCCCTCGAGAGATCGAGCGAAAATTTTGATTTGAAAGTCGATCTCACGACAAAGAGGTTCAAGATGGATGTATGGATGGTTATGATGATGATGCAAATGAGATGGTTTTAAGATGCTTAGACTAACAAATCTATATTATTATGATGAACATCCATGTGAGATGATCAATGTTTCTTATATGATATGATATGATATGCAATATGTTGATGGCTTGTGGATGGAGGATGGATGCATTGGTGATGATGATTAATTGTTAGCACGAAGAGAAAAAAGAAGAAATGAGATGATGACAAGAGGATCCAACAAGTCCATGATCTACGAGACTTTATCAGAAATGATGATGGGTGATGATGATGATTTTCTTATCAGGAATTGGGATTTTAAAAAGGCTACTTACCTTATGTTTGATAACACATGTAGGCACGATGCATCAAGGTATAAAGAACTAGGATGACATTGTACCTAGTGCAATGGACTTTGACTCGACAAATAGATAGGAGTATTCTTGTTCACACTTGACATACATAAACCTTGCTAGGATGCACTTCAAATTTTTCAAACATCTTAGATCAAAACATGGAAATGTATAACCTATCAATGAAATAGTCAACAAGCTGCCAAAAAACCCTCCATACATACCTAACAAAGCAAGTATTTTCCAAGAGTTGCAGCTGCAAGGCGTCCAGCAAGGAACATGGAATAAAGATATTGATCAATTCCCTATTTCCTTTCTATATATAAATCATTTGATTAGACATCTCAAGATAAATTTGGAATGATCACAATGAGATAAATCAAAGAAAGATCAGGTACACAAACAGAGTCCAATGTTCTTCATACCTCTAGCCAAAGGGATTTGTTTTGATTGAATAAGAATCAAGTGATTTTTATAAAGATAAAATACCCATTGTGGGAAGGGATGCATTCACTGGGACATGTTGGTGGATGAATTGAGTGATGGGTTGTTTGAAGGGCTGTTGGGTGTAGGGTTGGGTTGACGTGTTTGCCGGTCAGGAGGTTTGTTTCAGGTTTTACTAGTATTGTAGTTGTTTCTTTTTATGAAAGGGTAAAGTGTATTGATGATTGATTTAATATGGATAGATTATTAATGAGTGAAAGTGAAATGGGATGGATGGATTTTTTTTAATATTTGGATATTTTGAATTTTTGAAATGTTTTGAGGCTGTTTTTGGATTTTGTGTTTTCAAATGTTTTGATTTTCCAAATTTTCAAATGTTTTTTGATTTTCTGAGATTTTATGATTTTTTTTGGATTTTGGTGTCTCAAGGGATAATCAAAGATTAGCCTTGCCTACGTTTAAGATCAGAGACAACATAGTTCAAATAACATGTCTTCGATGTTTTCTATTTTTATGAGTGTTTTTGGATTTTGATATGATTTTGATTTTTTTTGGATTTTTGCATGATTTTGACGATTTAGATATGGATATGTGTGACGATATCAATGCTCTATTTTGGGATTTTGTTGAAAACCAAGCTAGGGTTGATTGATTAGATTGATGGATTGATGATAATAACATTGTTGAGGATACACAACAATGCAAGGATAGTGTTAAGCAACACAAGAATTAGGATGGATATCCCAAGATGATGAGGGATTGATTGGATAACATTGTTGAGGATACACAACAATGCAAGGATAGTGTTAAGCAACACAAGGATTTGGAAGGATATCCCAAGATGATGATGGATTGATTGTATTTGATTGATGAGGATTTTGAAGCTTGATTCGGAACAAAATTTGTTTACATGATTTGATGTGATGCTGGAGCACAAACTAGATACAACTAATATTTGATTGTTTGAATTGATGTTCAATGAAAGCTTGATAAGGAACATTTTCTTGTCAAAATATGCCATGGACTAGTGATTTGGATTTTGGCCCACAAATTCTTTGACCAATTTGATTTCATGTTTTTCCAATGTTTGGATCACCATATAAGTTAGAGGATATAGATCAAGATTTATTCCTAAAGCACTTGAGATGTAAATATCTTCCCCCAGTGTCTAGCAATGTATAGAATGCCATGCGTGGATGCTTGGATAGATGTATGGATGGATGGATATGGATTATCTTGTGATAAGATAAGGTGTTTGAATAAAGAATGATCATTTGGATAATGCTTCAAGGATTAGATAACGTTGGGATGGGATAGGATCATTGACTCATGTCAAGATGTTTACCATAAACAAGCATAAAGTGTACACCAAAAAATTTCAAGATCAAGACAATGTGGAAGATGGAAGTGGGTTGGATAAATGGTTCATGGATGAATGGATTTATTATGGCTAAGATGGATGGGATGTTGGATTTATTATAGATGTGATAAGGTGCTTTCTCTTGAAGTGGCACACGTAGATGCTTGATTCTACACATGACACCTATTTTCCAAGTTTTCATCATGGTACCTACCCAAAGCGCCACCATAGTGGTTTTCACTGGAGGACAATTTTTTTCTTTACTGTTTTTAATCATTTTTTGTGATTTTTTTGGATTTTTTGATTTTTCTGGTGAAATATTTTAAGCTCATGCTAAACCACTTGATGGTTCCAATGTAGATGCTTTTTTCATAATGTGCCATTGATATCCTACTTGAAGAAGCTGCTTTTCCAAGATATGTGCACTTGAAAACAACTTTTGAGATTCCTGATCTGCTTTGTTGATACCGAAGTTAACTTTGTCTTTGTGCACACATCATGATAGATTTCCTTTTGAATCCTTATGATGAAGGGTTGTTGCCAATACATGGTCAATGTGAGAATTGGATATCATGTGTGGAGGTGTGGATGGGTTGTGTTTAGGGATAAAAGATGGATTGGTTGATAGTTTGGAACCTTTGACTCTCCAAACTTGGGAAGATAAGCAATGATGGGTGGATATAGAAGTGTGCATGAAATTAGGACCAACTGCTTGATATACTTTGTACGTTGCTTGAGATGCCTGCTTTTTCTTTTGTGGAAATCTTTGATGAATACTTTTCCCTTTTTTATTTTGCACCATAGTTTCTTTGACTAATGGAGTTTGATAGGGATAATCTTTCTTTGTATTCTTTGGTATCCATGTGTATTTTATTTTTCCATTATGCTTCCTTACTTATTTTTCTTTGATAATGTTCCTTGTGCTTTGATTTAGATCTTTCTTTTGATGTTGGTCCCAATTCATGGATGGGATGATGGGTGGATGAAGATTCATGACATGGTTGGTTGTAGTATTGGCATTAGTTTCATCATAAGGACTCTTCGTGCTCCCTATGTTGATGTTTTCACTAGATAAAGTTGCCCCCAATATTATAGAGGTATCACTGATGTTTTTAGTTCCCTTAATTGTCGAATAACCAAGACCTTGATACTTAGGATTGCTGATAATTTGCACTGGTTCTAGGATACCATGTTCATGCGGGCCTAATCTTCTGCCTTGATAATTCATCTGTTGAAACAATTTATTTGCAATAGGATATGATTTACCTTGGATTTACCTCCTACTTATCAATTCTTTGTTCTATCATGGATCTTTAAAGGTGATAGCTTCTTCGTTGATAAGATAGCTTGCCCTTAAAAATGTAAGTGATCCAAGTTTATAAGTGATAGGATCTCCCATGTGTGGGATAACTTCCTGATTGATATCTTTGGTTTGATCTTGTGGAATATCAAATTTTAATGCTTCTTCAAGAGGTGTCGATGATTCATTGTCCCCATAAAAGTCTTCCTTATGATTCATTTTTTATATGTCTTCATAAGATGTTCCTGATTCACAACTTCTATAGAAGCCTTCTTCATGACCCATTTCTGATCTGTCTCTATATTTTTTTGTATCTTGATCATGTGTACAAATGTTAAGAGTAGGAGACTCTTGTCCTTTAGTGACCATTATCGGCAGGATCGTTCGAGATGGATATCGGTCCGGATAAACATGGATCGTCGTTCGTGAACATGGATCGGGTTCCGATGGATCGTTATGAATGGAATCTAATTCTGTGTAGATAATTTCAAAGCCCTAACAACCTCTACTGAATCTAAGATTCTTAACCGGTGATTCAGGATGGTGTGCTAATGGGTTTCTTGGATATGTTCATTGGAAGCATGGGGGTAGAAACAATGTCCTCTGCAGGCAGAGTGGTCTTGGATCAAGTGTTGGTTGAGGTTCCTTCAATATCTATAACCATGTGAGGGTCCAAGGTTGTCAATGTCTTGGGAAAGACCATTTGGTGGACGTTGGTGAGTGTGTTGATTGGTAACGGATAGAGTTGGCGAGTTGTATTAATATGCAACCGTTTGGATTGGCGGGCGGCGGTCGTTGGTCGATAGGTCATAAGATTGTGTCAATAAGATCAAATAATTCTAACACTCCTTGAAATAGATCATAAAGTGGCTCTTGATGTATGGTGAGTTGGTCATTAAATGGGGTGAAACATCTTCAATGTGTACTCGTGATGGATAGGTCTTGATCATTTTTTTCAACAATTGTGGTGGAGAGATTGTCAATGCTATCACTAGTGGTTCAATCTTGATTATTGTCCCCAAAAGTTATTACTTTTTGATCAATCAGGTCTTGGATGAGATTTTTGAGCCGAATACAACTTGATGTTGTGTGTCCCTTTACTTTGTGAAAGTCACAAAGGTGCTTCTCATTATACCTTGGTGGTTTAACTAGGGGTTCTTGATAGTTCTCATATACAAGGATTTTGATGATATTTTCTTGCACCAACTATTGCACGATCTATTTGATTAGTTTCCCAAGTGTGTATTATCGTTTGTTACCTTGTGAGATTTGTACTTTAAATTAACCTTGTGGTGATTGATTTTGGAGATGTAGTGATTGATCTTTGAGATGTGGTGATTGATCTTTGAGATGGGGTAGTGGTTTGTTGTTGTTGATGTTGTTGATCTTGATATCCAACCTCTTGACATTGGAGATATTGTTCTTGATGTGATTGTGGACTTTGATATTAACTTTTATGACATGGTTTACCCAATGGAAGAGTGTATTGGAGTATGAAGATATTGTCTTAATTGAAATAGGTCGGAGAATTATTTTGGCAAAATTGAAGCAATTGATCTTACCAAATTTGATCTTGATTTTTGATTTTGACTCCCTTGATATAGTTGATTTGGATTTTGTTGAAGCCGATTTGGAATGTACACTTGTGGTGTTTGCATGGGATCACAAACAAATTGATTTTGGATAATGTTTTGTTTTGGGATGGTGTTTGTATTTGGCATTATAGGTTGAAATTGAACATTGTTGTGGTTGGGAATCCCATTGCCTTGATTTAGATAACTTTGATTTTGCATGGTGTTGCCTTGACTTGGATCAATACATGGATTTTATAACATATTGTTTGGACTTTGAACAACATTTGTATGATTTGAAAACATATCTATCTCAAAGTTTACCAAGTGTGGTTGAAATGTTCATGTTTGGAGAAAACTTGTACTAACATGTAGTTTGAATTGGTTGATAGCGTTTTTGTGGAAGAACTACATTACACAAGTGTTTGGTTGATAGATTTGTAAGTTTTACTTTGATTTAAATTATCATAGGAAAGTGTTCCAAAATTTGGGTGGAGCACTACTTTGGTTTCCAGCCCAGGAGATAATGATCCCATGCAGTTGTATAAATGTAGGTGTTGATAACCCATTGGTTTCGTAAGACTTTGAAATTTAGTTAATTTTTATGCACTCATGATATATAAGATCAAGATTTATAATATATTCTTAAACCCTGACTAAAAATCGACCTCTAGGTGTTTGGGACCAATGATGAGATGAGGATAGGGGTTGAATGATGTAGATTGTTGTTGAATTTTTGGGAACTTTGGATCAATGTGCTAGACTTTGGGATTTGGTTGGATTGGTTTGATTGGATGATTATTTTAAACCCTAAGATGTTAGATATGATATTTAAGATGAAGCTTGTTCCAGGGGTGTTGATTTGGCAGGGTGTGAAGGGATGCATTCCTGCCTCCCAACTAAACAATGTGATTTTTGGTTTAATGATTTACCCAAGTCTAAATGATTTTCCAAAGCTCTAAAGTTGTTTGCATTGGGATGGAGATGATAAATTTTTGGGATGGATGAAGTGTTTGATTTGATCCTAAATGAACCTAAGGAGAACCTAGTTTACAAGACCAAGATAGTGAAGAACATGCTTTACCATCTGAGTAGTTCAAACCAAAATACCAATGTTTGCATGGAAAACCAAAGCATAACAAGCCTCATATGGGGATTCAATTAATTTAATCTGGATTGTAACCCAATTCCATCAACATATCTTACCAAGATTTTAAAGCGAATTCTAATGTCCTAATTTTCTTTCGTCACAGAGTTGCGTTGTGGAAATCAGGAAAATGTTGCTAATGTTGACCTTGGTAGGGAAAATTGAGGATGATTCGATGTAGAAGCCTATAAGGATGATAATCCCAAGGGAAAGCAATAGCATGTGAATTCATTTAAAGATATTTGATTCTCCTAAAGGGTTTGAGATTTGATGCTCATGTTGAATGTTTGTTTTCCAATGTTTTTGATCAAGCAATGTGTTTTGATTTCAATAAAAATCACAACCCTATGGATATTTGAGATAGTATTTGTTGAGTCCCCACTTGGACAAGTCCAGGTACATCTACTTTTTGTGAATGGTTAGATGCTTGACCACATAGGATCCTATACGATTACACTCACTTCTTGGGTTAGCCAAGCATTGGTACCATAGATCTCCATGGCATACTTTCCATTTCTACTAAAAGCTGTAAAATTGTGGGGGTGGCTTGAGTGACCATTCTTTATACCAACAAATATATAGGGATTTTGGCCTTTTTAAACAAGGGGTTTTAATGTGGGCATTTTGTTTATGGGGGACCATCCATGCGGTGAGAGACCATTGCTGCCCTTCTCGTAATGATAATCCTCGTGATACTTTCCTTTCCTCAAGTACCCACACTTATATTTCAAGTGGAAGTCGCTTGGCTTTAGCATGTTCCCAGTTGGGTCATTCCCTTGGGTGATTACTTTTTCCCACAAGGTAGGCCCTCTAAGATAACACAAAATTGAGCAAACACATCCATAGTTTGATCAATATTTGTTTAGAAACAAAGAGAACACATGCAATATGTTCCACTCACACTCACAAGATTTATTCAACTTTAGGATCCAAATTGAAGTGTGTGGGTAATCATTTACACAACAATGTCACAAAATCCTTTTTGATTCTCAAGATCACCATGAGGTGCGAGAGATGCGCATACGTCTTTTTGATGGTATTATTTTGGGTAAGTGATTACAAAACAAAGAAGCACTTGTTCATTTTAGATCCTCAAAGCAATGATTTGATTCTTTTTAGAGCCCAAAAAGAAGTGAGAGATTTGATTGTTCAATTGTTAACCTCAAACAAAATCTAGTAAGTTTTCCCAAAGTTCTTTTTAAACCTTTTGTAGCAAAAACAAAAGCTTTTGTAGTGTTCTTTTTAGAGCCCAAAAAGAAGTGAGTTGGCCTAAAACAAAAAAACTAAAGCATAGAATGGAAGCTCTTAGCATTTAAAAAATGCTTTATCAACTTCAAATTTAATGCCCAATTCTCTTCAACTCCAAAATTCTTCAAAGAGTTTTTCTTATGCTTCAATGTTGCAAGTATTTTGCGCAAATGAAATCCCTCATTCATTTTCCTTATTCCTGATGGAGAAATTCCCTCAATTTGCATTGGATGCTTGGTGGGATGTCTCCTCTTAAATTTTTGACCACCTGATGTACCAAGTGCTTTGGATCCCAAACCACAAAATTTAAAACACAAAATGAGAGATCACTGACAATTTCTTTGATTACAAATGCAAGAGATCATTAAATTGAAATTACTGTGGACATCATGAAATCAAAGCAATTAAAAGTTTTGCAACAAAAACCCACAATGAAACAATGCCATACTAGATCAGAATCTATCCCTTCATTTTACAAGTTGATTCAAAATTTAAATAAAGGTTGCTTATTTTCTATTTGAAAATGGTAAAAGAGCATTCATAGTTAAGAATATTGTAAGTGTATTGGAAGTACGAGATCATTGAAGTCATATTCTATTGTCTTCCCTTCGCTCTTTCATATTGTTTAATAATGCATAATCATAATTATTTTATTCTATGAGGATACTGACACTTTTATACAGCTTTCCTACACTCTCAAACATGATATAATCATTGCGTCCACTATGGTTAATATTACATGCATAATAAAATGTTGATTTTCCCAACAACTTTTTGTAATCTAGTTGTATAACACCAAAAGCCGTGTATCCTATTCAACCACACAACTCAGCAAGGTTGAATATTCGCAAGGTTGGCAAGAAAATATCTTAAAATTAATGTGAGCCAAGATATGCATGAATGGTGTGAAGATATTTTTTATCCAGAAAATATCATTACCTTACATTTTTTTAGATACCCATTGACCTATTGATATCTCAAAAAAGAATAATAACAAACAGGCAAGCCATCAAAATAAAAGAAAAGGTTAGCACTATGTAAATTGATTTCTATTGGTGTGCCATCAAAGCATATATAATCACAAGGATATCATGGGCATTTCTTTTGCATGGTGCCGGCCTAATGGAGTTGGAAAGTGACACTTACTTCAACTACAAAATTTCTCCAAAACCAGTGGTAAAAGGAATGTAGGATTAACAACCATTGCTTCAAAATGAAAATGTTTGTATTGCAATAAATACCATGCGGTGAAGCAGATTCAAACTAGCAGAACTAATTGCTTTTTGAAGGTTCGCCCCCTCATAACTACCATTTCCATTTCAATTGAAAGAAGGCCACTTGAAAAAAAAAAAGCAATGGAAAAAGGACTTTCAAGAAAACACTATTTGGGAGGCATATTAAATGACAACAAATAAAGATCAATCTTTAAATATTTTCAAGAAAACGCATTTGGCAAGTACAAAGCTGAATTCTCAAACCTTCACCAACATGGATTGATTGTAGGACCTGCACAACTAAAAAATATCTATTGAAAAGGCATAAACTTTCAAGTAAATGCATTTGTCAGGTATAAAGTCATGCCCAACAACCATTTTTTTTAACTTTCAAATTGATGCAGCTAGCAAGTATAAAGTTGCATTCAACAACCTTTGACCAACATCCTCTGAATTTGTTGAAAAGGTGTAAGAAA
The DNA here is from genome assembly GCA_007258455.2 of Sequoia sempervirens. Classification (NCBI taxonomy): domain Eukaryota; kingdom Viridiplantae; phylum Streptophyta; class Pinopsida; order Cupressales; family Cupressaceae; genus Sequoia; species Sequoia sempervirens. The sequence continues at coordinate 452 of VDFB02289392.1, read as the reverse complement.
CTTGCAAACATTAATTTTTTGAAAAAACCTAAGAAACTTTCAAACCGATGGAAATGTGGGAGAAAATCTAGAGTTCACAACCATTCCCATCATCCACTTCACCTATGCCAAAATGGGAGCTTTGGAATAGGGTATGGATATCTATCCCAACATCCACGACAAAAATACCTTTTTCCAATGTTGTGATTGCAACAACCCAGGTAAAATGTGTACACATAGACAAGGAATGCAAGTTGTTCGACATAATGCCTCAAAGCAATATGGTCTCATGGATTGCAACGATGCAAGATATGCACAAAATGGGTTCTCCAAGTTTGACACCCCCCCAATTGGTTGACAGGAAAGGATGAAAGATATAACTGATTCCAAAATTTGACTAAGGCTACACACAAAATCTCAATTCTCATACTCTTGGTCTTCCACTGTAGACCAAGTTGAAATGCATTCCCAAA
>VDFB02289391.1:0-32869 GCA_007258455.2 Sequoia sempervirens | reverse complement strand
ACTATTTTTCAAGGCAAATACAGAGTCTTTGAATCTCATAACAGAATCCTGAAGAATCTTTGGAAAATACCATGTGGAGGACTAAGATGCCCAAGGTGGTGTATTATTCTCATTCTGAATTTTTGGAAACTCTAAAAGTGATCCTGATCTCCAAGGTCTGCACTTGCTTCTCCCTAGATCTTAGGTCCTGAAACTTCCAGATCTGGCTTGTAGGTGAGTTTCTGTAAAGATGACAACTTTGTAATGCAACCTTACAACTTTGACAACTCTACACTTTAAAGGATCTTCAAGTCTTCAACCTAGATCTGCAAATACAAACATACAAGAGGGAAAAAATTGTTGATTGTTAGGGAACAGGGGTTTTCCTTGGTCAAACCCCTTGTAGGTAATTAAACCAAACGATGAATTGAATGAAATGAATCATGAAACATGAAATATGTAAATGATATCACCTTGTATGATTTTTTGTGAAGAAAATCTGCAATCTACCATGTAGTGGCCATGAATAATGTAGATCTTGGATCCTTGGATATAGTGTGAACAATAGTTGTAAATAGATCTTCAATGCTACATCCACAATCTTAGCTCAACAACATGAATGGATGCACTAAGCCCTTGACATGATGCTTCAATCTTGATGATGGCTTCAAATGCTTGATGAAATGCTCTTGAATTCATAAACATTCCTTAGGAATGAATACTTGAATGCTTGTTATCTTTTTATATATGAAAAACGAGTGGAGGAACCTTGTATTTATACTTATTCACACTTAATAACCTGAAATTACACCACAAGCCGACATATGAAATCATTAAATAAAGGAGGAAAAATCCCGTCCAAATTCGAAATTGAATCCTGAAAATAAGCCAAGGACTAAGATGCCCTAGGTGGTGTCTTAGTCCCAAGGTTCAATTCTCAAGGCACAGACTCCAAAAAGAGACCTTTTTAAGTAGTTTCAAAATTAGGGTCCCAAGACCCATAGAGGACAAAGACGCCCTAGGTGGCGTTTTAGTCCCACTCTAGAAATCAAGAACACATAAGGAGAAACATTAAATAATCATTTATCTTTTGAGGTTTGTCAAGATTTTCCAAAAAAAAAAATAGTTTATTAGGCTTCTGGATTTAAAATAGGGCCAATTAAGCCATAAAGAAGCATAAATAAAGCAAGGCAGACCCAATCAAGTGTGAAAATGAAAGGGTATGCATTTTTCTACACTACGTTTAGTCCCGACTTTAGTGAGAGGATGAACTTGCTTCAAAGTCACACTAAAGTAGCCAACCACACAATCAAGAGGGGTTTGAATGTACCAACATTAGTAAGATAGGATGACAACAATCAAGAGGGATGATCAAGCCCCTAAGGTCGAGATCCTATGAAAAACCTACATAGGCACAAAGAAACACACATGCAGATGATATATGAAGCCATAATCAGATCACTAACATACACCATCAAGGACAAGAAAAATACAAAAGAAAAAAGAAAATGGGAAAACTGTAATGGATCAAGCTTCGACTGGCTGTCAAACACGGTGGCCCGGGTCTAGGTTGTTTGTCCAAAAAGGGTTACAAGTGGAACACATTGTCCACTATGTAAACAAAATGCATGCTCACAAGGGCTAGTGAGAGCTAGGTGTCCACTAGGTGAGCCCCAAGAAGTCCATATCAAAATCATACCCCCATGACTATGATAAGGAAAAAATAAAAAAAATGCATGCTCACAAGGGCTAGTGAAACTAGGTGCTCACTAGGTGAGCCCCAGGGGACCATATCAAAGTCACACCTCCATGACTTTAATAAGGTACAAAAATAAAATGCAACACAACTAGAAAGAGAAATGTTTAAAGGGATTTTTCTTAGTTCGTGCAAGGTCTCTTCTTAGGGTTCACATTGTGTTTAATGTTTCCAAGAGAGGACAAGTCAAAGAAATATCATGCTCTGAGAGGAAATCAAACCCAATGACACCACTAAGAAAATGATGCATCACATGAAGAAATAAATTTGCACAATAAACATGAAAACAAATGCAAATGAAATAAATCCAAAATGATGCCAATGTATGCCCCCACTTTAAAGGAATTGCTAACACCATGTTGCGAGAAATTACTTTAAATTAGCCAAAATGAAAAGTCAAAGAGGTTATGTTGCATGTGAGCCAACTTAAGGCATGTCACCCACATCCCAAGCTTTCTCTTAAATGCACATGAAAGGTGGTCAACTAGCCAAAAGAGGAAACGACAAGTGACATACAGAGCAAGGCTATCTAACCCCTTGCCCCCACTTAGTGCAAGATAAGGGTGAGATGAATAGGATGAAAATAAGTATCAATTAGAGGAACTAGGTGCTTCAACACAAGGAAGAGAACCACATTCCTTGAGATGTTGAATTTTGTTACATAAAGCCTTACATTCATTAGTAGCATGACCATGAAATCTATGATATGCACAAAATGAAGTCTTGTACTAAAATTTCTTTTGTGTTCTTGGAGGGAGAGAGATCAATCAATCTTGGAGGAGTCTCATCAAGATAATATCTTGGTCAAAAGTTGAGGATGTTGCTTTATTTTGTGACAAAGATATCTCTTGCTTAGTATTAGTTGTCATACCTACACAATACTCTTTAGATTGTGAGATTTTGTTCTCTCCTTTACTGGAGGGTGTAAAATTTAATGAATTTGAATCATTAGTGTTTTGTGTGATGATATTTACATTAATTGAAGATTTCTTTGTTTCTTGCAAATGATAACAATCAAGACCACTAATGTCTATCAGTTCAGGACACACCACTATTAAAGTTGTTTTAGAAGGATGCTTTGTGATAGTGTTGATATTAAGTGAAGGCTTGTTTGTGTCTTTTGAGGGACAATAACCAAGACCACTAGTCTTTTCTTGCATGTGAGGTTCTATAAGGACACATATACCTTATTCTTTAGCACCACATCCTTTTCCACTATATCCAAGTTGTTTCATAAGCTCATAACCTGTTCCATAAAGTTTTTTCATCTCTTTTGGATTTGGTGGTTGTTGATAATTAGTGTCATCAAAGTTTTTTGTATAATTTGCTTCTTTTTCTTGAATGGTTGAGGTGGATGCTTTCGAAGGGTCTTGTGATTTTGTGTTGAAATTACCTCTGTTTCTTTCCCCTTGTTTGAATCTTTGTGTATGGTGTTGTATTCTCCCATGAATGTATGTTCAAAATCTAAGGAACCCTAATCATCTTTTAATAGCTTCTTGACTTCCTCAATGTGTTTTTCTTTGTATGTTTGTTGCACAGGTTCCACTTGTGTCATTGGTGTTAATGTGTTCAAGGTATTTTCCTTGGTTTTCTCAATGTTTAGACAATTGTATGGTTCAGGATTGACTTTGATTATCTAAACTTTGTTGTTGTAGAGATATTTTATGATACGATGAAGGGTAGAGGGAACATCATGCATCTCATGAATCCATGGTCTGCCTAAAAGGAGATTGTATGAAAGATCATTAGGCATAACATCAATCGGGGTTTGTAATGCAACTTTGTCAACTTTAATAGGTAATGTGATCACCCCAAGTGGTCATTTTCTCATGTTATCAAAGCCATTAATAGATAAAGAGATGGGGTGGATTTTGGATTTATCAACACCAAGCTTATCCAAAAGGTTCACACTACAGACATTTAAGGTTGAGCCATTGTACACAAGGGTTCATTTTATCCCTTTCATCTTGTATTGAGCTACTATCATTAGAGCATCACATTGTGTCCAAAGTAGGGAGTTCAATTTGGTGGAAAAAAATATCAACATTCATTCCTTGTATCAGGGCTGCTATGTCATTCAGTTGCACATTAGAAGGAATAGGAACTTGTTTTAAGGAATTTTGAAGCATAGTGTGATAATTAGGTGTGTTCTGAATCATGTCCCAAAGGGATATATTTGCGGGAGTATTCTTAATTTTTTCAACAAGATCATATTCCTTCCCACTATGAGAAGTTAAATGGGGAGCACTAGGAAAAATAGGATTAGGAAAAGGGAGGGATGTTGAAGTTGTTTGTCTTGGTTGCAGATTGTTCATAGTGTTGTATGTATGAGAAATGATATTGTAACTTGGTTGCTGCAAAACATTGTTTTTAGATGGGTTGAGGATAAGGATTGGTTTTTTTTAAACTTGTGGTTTTTGAGAAGGTGGATAAAGGATAAGTTTAGGCTCGGGAGAGTATTCCAAGGGATATTTAATGTGCATAACCTCAGAAGACTTATCCTCATTTTCATGATCTCTTAGTGAGGAGGAGTCTAATGTTACTTCATCATCTTCATCTAAGAAATTACTATTGCCAATGTTGTCATTTTATTCCATTATTATGTCTTCCCTAGTAGGAGAGTTTCTAGGAGAACTACAAACTGTTCTTGACATTCAAGGGTTGGTTCTTCTAAAATGACTTCACCACATGTAAGGGAGTTATCAATGGTTGATTTTTCTTTCTCGATAAGGGTTTCCCTAGGCGAAGGGGGAAAACTAAGATTCTCATGACTTTCATTAGTCAAAGGAGAAGGAAAAGTATGATTTTCATGATCACTTATGATTTTATTCCTTTGTTCCCTAATATCTTCCAAAATAGGATAAGTAGGGAAAGGATCATAAACAGGGTTATTATAGACCTTAAAGATTTGATTATCTATCACCAATCTATCATCCTCATCATTTACAATCTTATTCTTTTGCACGAAATTATTCTCACAAGGAAAGGGGGAGTGGAGATTAGGTAAAGTAATGTTGAGAAATGTTTCTATAATCTCATTCTCTTGTGCTATAATATATTCCCAAAGGGGATGAGGAGAAGGACAAGAAAGATCTTCATGATTCTCAATGATTGTATCTTCTTTCACCAAGATACCTTCATCACTAAAAGGAGAGGTATCAAGAGAAGAAAAATTATGATCATCATGATTATCTATGTTTATATTCTATTCTATCACATCATCCTCACAAATAGGGGAGATGGGAGGGGGTGTAAGTTTAAGGAAAGCATTAACATTTTCTCTCTCTTGTGCTAAGAGACTCTCATAGCTAGGGAATGCATTGACTGAATGACTAATTTTCTTATTGACTAAATTTTTCTTTGCAAACTTGGAAAAGACCAAAAATAACATTTTTGAACAATAAGCTATGCAATCTTAAAATGCAATGTAAAGACTTAGAATGAAATGCAATTTTTAGATTTCAACAAAGGTAATGTACTGATTACTTTATGCAATGATCTGAAAATGAAATTTTTTGAATGCAAAAATGAAAATAAGAAATGCATGAAATGAAACACTTTAAGCTAGATTTAGTAAAATGCATGAAATAGAAAGTCAATCCAATGAAACAGGTGACCAATGCCAACAAACATAAGCACATAAGTGCTAATTCAGATCCTGAAAATTGCAATCTAAAATTCCATAGGGACTAAGATGCTAGGAAGGGAATCTTAGTCCTCCTAATGTAATTTGAAGGTTTCATAAGCTGAGATAGATAGAAAATCACTTGGATAGGGTACTGCAATAGAAAACCAGAGAGGGACTAAGATACCACCAAGGTCATTTTAGTCCCAGTAAGGGTTTTTGGTAGAAAATCAGACTTGTCTGGGTTGATAATAGTGTTGACAAGTTGCCTACCTAGGGACTTGATGTTTGTAAACAAAAAATTATGCAAATGAAGGCTAGAAAAAGTAACTAATGAAAAGCAATTGGATGCAAAAGTGAATGCAATTTTTTTCAATTTTGAATGTAATAAAAATGTTCCTAAATGCAATTAGGATTATTAGCAATACATTTTTCAATTTTACAATGAGATAAAATGATGCAAGAAAGAAAGAATGCAACCTACATGCACTTTTACTAATGAAAATATGAGAAATGCTAGATGCACTTTCAGTAAATATGAGAAACCCTAGATGTACTTTCACTAATGTAAGAATGAATGCAACCTAGATCTAGGGATTTTTATGGACTCCAAATCAGAAAATGAATTCTCAAGAAGTCTGGTTCACCAAAATGATGAACAAGAAAAATGGATACCTAAAGAGATCACACTTTTCCACTCAACCATTCACTAATGTCCTAGGAGTCCTAGTTGGATTGACTAACAACCTCACAAGGTGAGCCAATTCTCAATTAGGAGGGCCCTAGGAAGGGGTTCTTTATGTTCTAAGGGGTTCACCACCCAGCAAATGCTTAGAAAAGAAAATGTTTGAAAACATGCTATGATATGCAAAATAACCTATAACTAAAAATGCAAACTAAATAAAAGATGCAAATGATGAAATTATGCAATAGGGGGATAGTATGTGTGCACCTGGAAAATATGGAGATGTTGTGAGGATTCTTGAAATGTAAAGAAGCTACCAAAATATGTTGTGGGAGACTAAGACATGCCCAAGATGGTGTATTAGTCTTGCTACTATTTTTCAGGGAAAATACAGAGTCTTCGAATCTCAGAAAAAAATCCTAAAGAATCTCTAAAAAATACCCTATGGAGGACTAAGACACCCAAGGTGGCATATTAGTCCTATTCAGAATTTCTGAAAACTCTAAAAGTGATCTCAAGCTCCAAGGTCTACACTTGCTTCTCCCCAGATCTGAGGTCCTGAAACTTCCAGATCTAGCCTATAGGTGAGTTTCCGTGAAGATGACAACTTTGTAATGCAACCTTACAACTTTGAAAACTCTGCACTTGAAAGGATCTTCAAGTCTTCAACCTAGATCTACAAATACAACCATACAAGTGGGAAAAACTTGTTGATTGTTAGGGAATAGGGGTTTTCCTTGGTTAAATCCCTTGTAGATAATTAAACCAAATGATGAAATGAATCATGAAACCTTAAATATGTAAATGATATCACCTTGTATTATGTCTTGTGAAGCAAATATACAATCTACAATGCAGTGGCCATGAAAAATATAGATCTTGGATCCTTGGATATGATGTGAACAATAGTTTTAAATAGATCTTCAATGCTACATCCACAATCTTGGCTCAACAACATGAATGGATGCACTAAGCCCTTGACATGATGCTTGAATCTTGATGATGGCTTCAAATGCTTGATAAAATGATCTTGAATGCATAAACTTTCCTTAGGAATGAATACTTGAATGCTTGTTATCTTGTTATATATGAAGAATGAGTGGTGGAACATTCTATTTATACTTATTCATGCTTAATAACCTAAAATTACACCACAATAAGCCAACATATGAAATCATTAAATAAAGGAGGCCAAATCCCACCCAAATTTGAAATTGAATCCTGAAAATAAGCCAGGGAGGACTAAGATGCCCTAGGTGGCATCTTAGTCCCAAGGCTCAATTCTTGAGGCACATAGTCCGAAAAGGGACCTTTCTAAGTAATTTCAAAATTAGGGTCCCAAGACCCATGGAGGACAAAGACACCCTAGGTGGAGTTTTAGTCCCACTCCACAAATTAGGGACACACAGAGAGAAACATTAAGTGATCATTTATCTTTTGTGGTTTGTCTAGATTTACCATAAAAATATATAGTTTATTAGGCTTGTGGATACAAAATAGGGCCAATTAAGCCATAAAGAAGGATAAATAAATCAAGTGTGAAAATGCAAGGGTATGCATTTTTCTAGACTATAGGTAAGAAGGCTGCACTAAGAACTGAGAAAAAGGAAAATGCAAAAGAATAATGCTAATGTATGCCCCTACTTTAAAGAAATTTCAAAACACTGTACTGTGAGCAATTACTTTAGAGTAGCCAATGAAAAATGCTAACAAAAATACATGAGAGCCAACTTGGAAATCCCTATGCCAAGTCATATGTTTCCAAGTAAATCTACATCATGTGAGAGAAAAGGAAAAGAAAGGGGTTGCCCCTAAAAGGGATACACTAAACACATAAGGGATTTATGGATTTGGGGTCAATATGTTCTTTGCTACATTGATATTAGAGAGCTCAGAATTGCCATCATCTGCTAAATACACATAGAACTGGAAGAATGACACAAAGAGAGTGAAAACAAAGAAAAACCTTTTGGGTCAACATGGAAGAAAGATAAATGTCTCGACTCCTTGAGCCATTCCCAAAAGGAAAACAAAAGACAAAAGAGAAAAAGATAAAATGAAAAAGTGAAAGAAAGAAAGCCTTTTGGGTCAACATGGATGAGACATGAATGTCTCAATGCCTTGTGTCATCGCCAAAGGAAAACAAAAGAAGACTAATGAAAGATATAAAGAAAGAAAGGAAAAGGAAAAAGAAAAGAAAAAACTTTTGGGTCAACATGGAAGAGACATGCTGATTAGTCAGATGCCTTGGAAGTCATCACCAAAAGAGGAAAAACATAGGGCAGTGAAAAGATATAAAAAAGAAAGGTAAAAGGAAAAAGAAAAATACTTTTGGGTCAACATGGAAGAAACATAGGGTGTCTTGACACCTTGTGTAATCCCCAAAAGGAGAAGGAAAATGAAATAAATATATAAAGATAAAAAAGTGAAAGAGATACATGACATAGAGAAGAATGAAGGTACAAATAGAGGAATGTCACAAAGGGGAAAATTAAACTTCATAAAACATTATAGGGGATCACATTATGTGCATGCAATCTCAAAAAAGAAAATGAAAGGAAATAAGGAAGAAGGCTAGTAAGGAAAATGTGATTCAACCTATGAGCAGGTCATCCACCTCCCATTCTCAGTTTGTATAAGTGGAAGGTGAACAAAAAACCTAAGGGACAATGAAAAATGCATTACTAGGACAAGGCTATCAATTTCTTGTCCCCACTGAGGGAGAGACATGAATGAGCTGAGTTAGGTGATGGGAAAGTTCATGTAATAGTGAATAGAATATTCTTCAACAATGAAGCAGTAGGTGATGGGAAAGGTAATGTAATAGTGAGTGGGAATATTTCACTGACTATTGCATGACAAAGTGAAACACTATTAGACTTATGCAATCACTCGATGGAAATCATTGCCATCAAAGTGAAAGTTTTGCAATATTAACTCGAATGCGTGACACTCATCAGTATTGTGTCTGAGAATTTGATGATATGCACAATGTGGGACTTTTGCATCTTTAGGATATAATACTAATATATTCATAGGCTGTAATGTTATTGGTTCTTTGTTCAATAGCAATTGTAGCATCCTTTCACTTTCAGGTGGTGGGCAAGGAGACTTTAGTTTTTGTAATTTATAAGGCCTCTTGCATTTGCTAGATTCACCAACTTCTCTAGATGGGATTAGGGATGGAGGTCCTAAGATAATCTTATCTTTATCCTTGTTATTGTTATGATCTATTGGGTGTTCTTTAGGAAGATGGACATTCATATCAGGAGGAGAATCAAAGATCACTATACCATCACCACAAAGTCTTAGATATTCTTGATGGGGTTTTCCGTTATGAGAGGGATCTTGATATCTTAATCCCTTTGTGTTTTCATCTATTGGTATTTTCTCTAGGATTTGATGAATTTCATGCTCACTTGTTGTATCACATCCTTGTTTGCTCAAGATTGTGAATCCTTGTCCATATGTTTCTTCGAGATTGATGGGAGTGTTTGTTACTTTATTATCATAAAACGGTTGAGTGTTTGCTTGTCTAGAGGAACTAGATTCACCTATTGTAGGGATCTCAGGGTCAACTTTTGTTTCAAGATGTAATTAACCAAACATCTCAAGAGGTGGTATTGTAGGAAGATCTCATTGTTTCATGGATGGATAGAAGGATGCATTAGCTTCAAGGTTTTCAAGACAATCATTTAGTAACCTATTCATGTTGTCATCATCTTCTCCAATGATGTCAACATCACAAGGAGGACATGCATTAGGGGTTGAGTGAGCATGAGTGAGTTCAATGTCATTAGGTTCATTTCCAAAAGCACAACTTGACACATCCACTAAGGAATTTAATGACATCCAAATCTTGTTAAAACACATATCCATAATGCAAATTTTAGATTCTAAACTATGCAACAATGTTGTAAATGCAATTTTGAATTTATGCTAAATGCAATGAATTGGATGAAATAGAAAGTCTACAAATTAAAATAGAGATATAACAACAACAAAAATAAACTTAGAAAATGTAGTAAAAAATATGCAAAGGGACTGATTTTCCCTAGGTGGTGAATGAGTCCAGGTACTAATTTTTTTGAAAATTTTCAAAATTTTTGAATTGAATTTTATGCTTTTTATGTTTTCTAATGAAAATCTAAGATGCAAATGCAAAATTTTACTAATTTTTGATGAAATTAGATGCAACAATGCAAGCTATATGAGGTTTCACTAATGCAAGAATTGAAACCCTAGAATACAAATTAACCAATGAAAAACCTAATGCAATGTTAATGCAAGTTAAATCTAGGATGCAAATGCACTCCAAATAAAAATAATGATGTCCTAAATGCAGGTTCGCCAAAATGGAATCGATGAATATAGATGATGTGATGATGTGGAATGATGGATTCACTCCCACTTTCAAAGAGATTCCACTCAAGGATAACCCTAGAGATATCAATGCAAAGGAGATTGAAATTTTGCAATAGGGTTGTCCTAGGGACTGAATGATAGCTAATGAGGGCTTTGCCACCAAGTGTAAACTTGGAAAAGAAAATGAAATGGAAAACACAACGTGAAATGAAAGCTAACTCTGAATGACCTAAGAAAGTGAACAAAATGTAACAAAAAGCTATGAAACTCAAAGTGTGCACCTGGAAGACTAAAGAAGGTAGAATAGAGGTCTTGATCATTGAAAAATCAGTTTTTAATGTTGATTGGGACTCATTTTCCAATAGTGGTGAATTAATCCACTTCTACTTTTCTAGAAGTTCAAAACTAGATTTTGTGATTCTCGGTCTTCTATACTCTTTTTGACTGGTTTCCAAATCTGAAACTACAAAATGCCACCTATAGACCTTCTCCAAGCTTCTCCAAGGCTTGATAAAAAAATTAGGGATTTTGAGGGCTTGAGAACTTTTCTCCAACTTTGCTTCTTGATAAATCTGCAACCTAGCACTACAAATCACACACAAGAAGAGGGAAAAATGTTGTGGGGGTTAGTGAATAGGGGTTTTCCTTGGTCAAACCCCTTGTTGGTAATTAAACCTTGAAATTAAAGAAAATATATAAGGAGAATGATGAATGAACAAATTGTAATGTTGCAACTCACCAAACCCTTGCAATAAGGTAATGCAATTATGCTTGAAATGGCTGCAATGGATGTGGTTCTTGAATCTAGCTTGAAGGAGATGGATCTTGCTTGAAGCATGTATTTGGATCATGAAATATACATCACAAATGTTAGAACAATAACAAACATGAAGAATTCAATCTTTCACATGATGACTGACACTTGAAGAATGCTCTTGAATGCTTCATAATATTCCCTTGAAATGCCTTGAATGCTTTTGTGAATGCTTAATGCTTTTGAGAACTCTCTTGAATGCTAGGTGTTGAGTACTTGAATGCTTGAGGTCACTTGATTTCTTGTTAGGAGGAAAATGAGTGAAAAAACCTTGTATTTATACTTAATTAGGCAAGAATTCCTGAAATTACAACACTACAAGCTGACATCAGATCTAGGAGAATAAAATACCACCAGAAATTTGAATTAAATTTGAATTTTGGTCACATGGGACTCATTCGCCCAAGGTGGTGAATGAGTCTCATCATGCATAATGGATTGGACCAAAAATGAAAAATGATTAGAAATGTGTGAAACCTGCATCGAGGCCAAAAAGACCTAGGTGGGACTCATTCTCCCAAGGTGGTGAATGAGTCCTAAACACTAAATATGGGGCACACATGCCAGAAACACCTAAATTATGATTGATCAATGATTTGTGTTAGGATTATCCTCGAAAAGATGCAATAAATGAGGCTTGTTGATGCAAAATAGGGCCAATTAAAGCATAAGAAATCCCAATTATTAATATAAGCCTAGAAGAATGTGAAAGTGTGTTACAACAGTTTACAACACTCCAAATAAGGCTAGATTAAGGTTGATTATGATTAAAATGCTTATCTTATTTGATAAAACCCTAGAAAAGTGTGAAAGTGTGTTACAACACTTCACAACACTTTTGCAAGGAACCATTAAAATCCCATTAGTTCACAAGGGCACAAGACCTAATGTGAATGTGTTATCCACATTGCAACACTAAATCAAGGCAACATTAAGCCAAAATCACAAGGAGGGTCCAAACAAGTCAAAAAAAGTAGAAGGGTTACTTTTTTGGTGACTCCAATATTATTATAGTATATTATATTATATTATATCATTATATTATACATGATATATAATATATATTATTATAATATGTATATATTATAATAATATATAATGTAGTGTAGGAAAATGCATACCCTTGCATTTTCACAATTGTTTGGGCCTGCCTTGCTTTTTTTATCCCTGTTTATGTCTTTATTGGTCATATTTTCCATCCACAAGCTCAATGAACTATATATTTTTCTAGCTAATCCTAAAAAACATCAATGGATAAATGATATTTTAATGATTCTGGCTATGTGTCCCTGATTTTTGGGTTAGGAATAAGATGCAACCTAGGGCGTCTTTGTCCCCCAAAATTCTTGGGACCCTAATTTCAAGTGTGCCTTAATTGAGCCCCTTTTTGGAGTCTATGCCCCGAGTTTCATGCCTCAGGACTAAGATGCCACCTAGGTCATTTTAGTCCCCCTTAAGGTATTTTTGGGATTTAATTTCAAATTCTAGCAGGATTTAGCCTCCTTTAATTAATGAATTCATGTCGGCTTGGTGTGGTGTAATTTCAGGATATTAAGCATGGATAAGTATAAATACAAGGTTCATTCTCTTATTTTCTTATAACAAGATACCTAAGAAATCTAAGCATCCAAGAAAATGTCAAGTATTTGAGAATTCAAGATCAATTCATCAAGCATTTGGAGCCATCATCAAGATTCAATCATCATATCAAGGAAATTATTGCATCATGTTTGTTATTGTGCTAACATTTGTGATGTAAGTTTTATGATTCAAGCAAGTTTTTTATGCAAGATCTACATCCTTCAAGCAAGAGTCAAGAACCACATCCATTGCAACCATTTCAAGCATATTTGTAGCACCTTATTACAAGGGTTTCGTGAGTTGCAACATAGTACTTTTTTCATTCAACATTTCCCTCCTTTATTTCATTTCAATTCAAGGTTTAATTAACAACAAGGGGTTTGACAAAGGAAAACCCCCATTTACTAACAATCAACAAATTTTTCCTCTCTTTCTTGTTTGTGTTTGATGATTGAGGTTGACAAATTGAAGATCATTTTAGGTGAAAAGTTGCAAAGTTGCAAAGTTGCATTGAAAAGTTGTCATCTTCAAGGAAACTCACCTATAGGAAAGATCCTGAAGTTTCAGAACTCGAGATTAGAGAAGAAGGAAGTGCAGATCTTGAGCCTTAGGACCACATTCAGAGATTCCAAAAATTCAAGATGGGACTAAGCTACCACCTAGGGCATCTTAGTCCTCCTAAAGTTATTTTACAGAAATTATTCCAAATTTGATTCCAACATCCAAAGATTCCACATTTTCCCCAAAAAATAGCAATGGGACTAAGAAAATAGTAAGGGCATCTTAGTCCTCCATAGCACTTTTTTATAGCAATTTTGTATTTCTAGAATCCTTGTTGCATTTGCATACTTCCCAGGTACACACATCATAACTTCTTGTTGCATAATTTCATTATTTGCATCCTTCATTTAGGTTGCATTACTAGGTTTTGTAGGTTGAATGTTAAAGTGTCTTTTCCAAGCTTTTGCTTGGTGGTGAACACCTTCCTAGGTCTTCCTTGTTGAGAATTGACTTACCTTTAAGGTTGATAGTCAATCCAATTATGGTTCCTAGGACATTATTGAGTGGCCTAGAGAGAATAGGAGTGGGCATTTTCCGTCCAATTTTCCCATTTTCCCTATGGTTCATATAATATCACAATTTATTATATTATACGATATATAATTTCATATATTACTCTTATCTAATATAATATTATAATTAATATATATTTTAGTGTTAAAAATTGTACTCCCTTTTAGATGAAAGTACATTTCATATTTTTTTTGGAACCTACTTGAGTGACCCTTTCATCAATGCATTTCAACATTCCTAATCATGCCCTAGTTTCTTAAATTATGTATTTTGTGGCCCATTTAACCATTTATCGAGAGATAAAATGCACAAAATCAAAGTAGAAATTTAATATTTTTCTCCTATCACTTTACACCCTACAAAATAGGGCTTAGATAAGGGTATGTTGGGTGACCTTGTCCCCTTATTTTGGCTCCAATTTTAATATTTCAGCTATCAGAATTTAATTGTTGAGAAATCAAATCAATTTCCTATTTTTTTTTTTTTTTTTTTTTAATGAACTCACAGCGGGAATGGGTAGCCTGACCCTATAAGCTACTGATTCACTTAGTAAACTTTTAACATGACCCGGTGGTGCTGGCACAACACACCCTCAATACCATGGGAACAGGGGGAGACTAGACCTCATTGACCAAACTCACGCAATAGAAATGTCTTTAGCCAATCAGACTGGGGCCCCAACCCCAAAATCAATTTCCTATAAATACCTAGTAATTTCACCATTTGAAGGGAGGACAAGAATAATAAGAAAAAGATTATTGTTACAAGTGCATTCTGCCAAAATACATTTGAATTTGCAAGTTTTTAAGCATTTTATAGATTTGATCAAGACTTTTCCAAATGATTTGGATTTTGATGCCAATAGAAGGACATGATGGAATCTATGTTTAGAAAGTGCTATTGGCCATTTTGTACAACCTAATGACTTGTTTTTAGAGTGTTGACTCATCTTCAACATTCATAGTACTTGCTGCCCAAATAAAGAGCTACTAGAATGATTTTTTAAATTCAGTAAAAGTCAACTCAAGCATAGGAACCTTGGGTGGGCTTGTCCAACAAATTCAAGCTAATATTTATATGGTAGGTCCTTAGAAATTTTCTCTTTCTAGAACTACTATTGAAATTTGGTATTACAATTTCTCTACTACAAAAAGGTTACAATTTCAAATTAGGTCACATATTTTCAGTAAGTCAATGAAAGAAAATTAATTTCAATCAATCTTCAATATATTAAAGGATGAGATCTAAAGCTGGTTGAATCTCCTTTTAGATTGTAAGTCAATATAATCCCCTTTCTAATTTGCATCCTAACATTCTTTGAAAAAAATTGATGCTAGTGATCTATGCATTAGACCTATGATCCATTTTTCAACAATTTTTTTTTGGTGAACTCGATGTTTTGAACATCACTTAAATCTCCTAGTTTTCAACATTGTTTTAATTTGAAATAGTGAGAAAATTTATTGTCAAAATTTTAGAAATCATATCCTTTTGTTTGCAAAAGTCTATTTGCATTTGAAAGAAAAAGTGTGATTTTACATAGTTTGGTGCAAATGTTTGAAAATTTGTTTCATTTTAGTGCTGAAAATTATCAGATCTGTAGGTAAATTATTTGATTTTTCTAAAACATGACCAAATTAGGTTAAATCATCTTTATTTTTACAAAATTTGAAAACCCTATTTTGTTACACTACAATTGTAATTTTAAAATTTATCAAAACAACAACAAATTTAATGCCAATAGTGGCATGGTGTGATGGTTAAGTTTTTGTGTTGTTTTTCTTTCCACCAAAGTTCAAACCCCATTGGGGTGTTATTTTTTGAGTGCTTATGTTGGTGATGAGGTCCCCAATTTGTGACCTCACAAGTTGATAGCTCTGGGCCAAAAGCCTTTACACCTCTTTTAAAAATACAAATTTAGTTTTATATATGAACTAGAACCCTATCAAACATCAATTACCTATCCATGGTGTCTCGAGGCCTAAAATTTCAAACAAATTCCTAGGCAAAGATGGGAACCCTAGGTAGCCTTGTCTAGCTAAATTTGCTTCAGATTTCAGGTGCAGACTCATATCTGAACATGTTATTCTACAAATTTGGCCTTTAATTTATAGATTTGTTTTTTTAACAAGTTTGTAGGTCTGTCTTTTACTCTAATTTTTATTAGAAAGCATAAACATAGTTTAAATTTGGAAAATGATGATTAATCTTGGAGAAAGTATAGTAATCTGATCATGTCAAATCTCTTTCTACAAATGAGTTATATACCTATTAAGCCTTTTATTTGTGGTGAATTTGATATATTATATGATGCCCTTGAAGACTTCATCTCACCTAGATCATCCACTAAAGCTTCTAACATTCCAACACACTAATGAACAATTAACACAATTACACCTCAAATTATCATTTATCCACCCACGAAACAACCTCAAACCCAAACAAAACTTGTTCTTATCACATGACCATTGTAAAATAAACCCAAAACTTCAAGTCACATCATGAATTTTGCAAGGTAATAAACCCAACATGACCATTCAAACAATGTATGGAAAATAACATTATCATGTTGTGGCTTATACATATAACACAGTAAATAAAAAGCTAACAAAATAAACACAAGTCATTCCTTTGTTGATACCACTCCCACAACCTATCTTACCTAATGCACCTTGTTTACCTTAACATAGTGGTAAGGAGTATGATCTTGTGGAGAAACTTCATGCTACTCCTGCTAAGATCTCTTTGTGGAATTTGATTCAAAAATCACCTATTTATCAAGGAATGCTTCAAGATTATTTGTAAAAAGTTGTTGGACCTCTTAGTCCACACCCAAATGATGTAGAAAATTTTATTGAGGGTACGAATTTAGCTAATTTAGATATTGTATTTCATCAAAATGAATTAAATACTTTACAAATACAAAAGAAAAATGATTCCTTGATGATAATGGTGGTTATTAATAAGATTGGGATTAGACGTACCCTTATTAATAATGCTTCAGGGCTTAATGTTTGTAATTCACATTTTAGACAAAATTGGAGTGGATAAAACTTTAATTATACTAGGTACTTTGTCTAT
This sequence comes from Sequoia sempervirens, assembly GCA_007258455.2. NCBI lineage: Eukaryota > Viridiplantae > Streptophyta > Pinopsida > Cupressales > Cupressaceae > Sequoia > Sequoia sempervirens. Next base: position 15,909 of record VDFB02289391.1, on the reverse strand, counting down.
TTGTGGTTTTGCTAATGTGGGAAGATAATTGCCTGGTGTGATAACGTTACCAGTTAAAGTTGGTCCTATTAAGTTAAAAAACCCTATCCATGTCATGCTCGATAATATATCATATAATATTCTATTAGGTAGAACATGGATTCATGAGATGAAAGAAGTTCCTTCAATGCTTCATCGTTTAATGAAATACACATATTAAATTAAGGTTTTCATGGTAAACCTAGCCCTAAGTCTAAAAACTATTTACAAATTGAAACATGAAATAAGAGACCCTTGAGCACATTGATCCCATCCTCAAAAGTGGAACACCTACAAATTGAGGACAAAGATGAGTTCTTTCATCTATAACAAAGTTATTATATGATAATTGGGAATCACTAGATTTCGCACCACCATTTATGGGGGAATATAAGGTTTTTTCATCAAAATTAGAAAAGAGAAAGAATTTGTAGTAGTATCCACACAAAATATTGGTGAATCATCAAAATATCCAATTTCAAAATCTCTAACAATGAGGAGAACACAAATTATGCATCTACCTATTATGAAAGTAGTTATTTAAAACCACCTTATTTGAAAGAAATGGAAGCAATTTATGGAAGAGGTTATCAAATTTTGAAATAGTTTGGCTACAATGGATGATGACGTGGTGTAAAAGAATAAGGTATCTATGTCCCCATAGAGCTAAACATGCATGAAACAACAAGAGGTCTTGGTTATTTTCCTTCAAGGGTTACAAAAGCATAAAAAATAACTTCACTCAATGTCAACGTCATTACACAAGATTCTCCCAAGACAAATGGAAATTTAGTTCAACCTGAATTGATAGACACCAAATGTAATGATATTTCCTTAAATATTTTTCAAAATGATGAGTCCTTAGCAGAATTTTTGGGCATGTATGATACTATACCTAGTGATTAGGGGGAAAATAGGGTTTACCAAAATTAAAATGGTAGACCACTAATTATCATCCTAAAAAATGTGATTTTGTGTGTGTTATGATGCAAATAAAAATAAAAAACTAACCCTAACTATTATAACAACTATGAGGGAAATTTTTAGAGCTCAAAGTGATGTGTAATTTACTACAAGCCTATTTTTAGGACACAAAAGACTCATTTGCCTTTAGTGGCAAATGGGTGCTTGTTAGGGTTTCTAAAACTGAGATCTGGGTTATTTTCATTGATGTCTGCACTATTAGATCCTCGGTTGTCAACTCCCCAAAACTTTTAATAAATTCTATAGCCTTCTTTCTTTGTTCTTGCACTATAAATGACAATCTTGCAACTTGATAACTTTTGTAATTTTTCTCTAAACCTCTTCTCCACTTGATCTTCAACCTGTAAATCTGCAAACACACACTCAAGATGAGAAAAACTTGTTGATTGTTAGTGAATAGGGTTTTACCTAAGTCAAACCTCATTTAGGTAATTAAACCAAATGATGAGATATGGAAATTGAAGCATGAAACATGTAAAATATGTAATTGATGATACCTTAGATGTTGTCTTGGAATGTAAATCTTCAATCTAACATGAAGTGGCAATGAACAATGTAGATATTTATCTCAAATAGATGTGAAACAATGCTTGCAAGATGGATCTTCATGCTACATCAACTATCTTAGCTCAACAACATGCATGAATGTACTATGCCTTAGACATGATGAAATGATCTCGAATTGCTGCAATAAAACCTTGATAATCTACCTTGAAATTCCCTTTGAATTTCTCTTGTAAACTCTTGTGAACTCAAATTTTCTATAATGCATGAATTCTTGGAAGTCTAGGATGAAACTATGTGAATTAACCCCTTATTTATACTAAATCTAGAGATTAACCCTGAAATTCAAATAATTCAAGCCAACACTAGATCTGGAAATGAATATTATTAAAATATAGCCAGAATTAAATTCAAAAATGGGGTCCTTATTAAGGGAGGATCCATTCGCCACCTAGGGTGAATGGGTCCTAGCATAAGTTTCCAGGACCTTGCTTTTGGGGGGTGAAATAACATAAAAAATACATGTCAAATATGCAATGAAAAGGGGGTCCTATAGAGGGAGGACCCATTCACCACTAAAGGAAAATGGGTCCTAGCACCATTTTCCAAGACCTCAAATTTTCCAAATTAAATATTTTAGAATTTGAATTTGGGTGTCAGGATGGATCCTCAAAAGGTGTCAAAAATAAGGGTTAAATTTGAATTAAAGGGGATAATTAACTCTAATTAACCACAATTAATTAAGAGGACCCTAGATAAATGTGAAAGTGTGTTACAACACTTTACAACACCTTAAATAGGGTACACATTAAGTACATTTTGTTAAAAAGGGTCCCAAGATCAATGTGAATGTGTAGAACACATTCCAACATTAGACCTAGGAAAAATTAGGTCAATTTAATGACAATTATTTTCAAACTAAGGAAAAGGGATACTTTTTCCGTTACTACGTTTTTCCCCCACTTTAGTGAGAGTTTTCCCTGATGACAAACTCACACTAAAGTAGACATTCAAGACACTTTAGTATGCAACAATAAAAAAGATACATCATCATACCCTATCAAAGGCCAAGAAAAATAAAGAAAAACAAAATGATCAAGCACAACTATTTCAATGTGATGTGGAACGAGGTTGTTTGTCTATAACATATGCTACACAATTTGGGGTAGTGGAACCTCAGTTTGTCCACTAGGTGAGGTGTCCCAATATGTGTATGCTCACTCTAGGGTAATGGAATTGTTAATGACCAAATTGACATAACAACATGTAGGCAAGATGTAATCACCTTACCTCTCCTAAATAAGACAAACAATTGTTAAATCGATCACCTTCTAAGGTCTTGGATGTTGGCTTAGAACATTGTTGTTTTGATGAGCGGTCAATGAGGATGTAATGTTCAAGGGGCCTACTGGTTATTGAGCTTCTTGGTTGCTGGAAGGTCAAACTCCTATCTAAACCTATTCTAACAAGGGGTATTAAAAAAAGGGAAAAAGATAGATCAGGTCACAAAAGAGAAAAGAATGTTGATTCATCTAATTAACTAGACCTATTACTCTTCACAAAATTTCTAATCTAGAAATGCAAAACAAATCAACCTGTAATCAATACAAAGCTAAACATTCATTCACAGTGAAAACTTTAATAGCAGATTGAAAATCACAATTTGAACAAAAGAAAAGATAAAACTTCATTCCTCGAAGAATTCCAAATCAAATTATTAATAGAACAAATATCATTCTAGTGCATAACTTAAGACAGGTTTGAATCTGACTGTTTCTACTGCTGAAAAATAGGTAAAGAGTATTTACAATTCTGGAAAATTCACTAGTGTACGGAAACCAATATTCTTAAATTACCTTAGCTAAAATAAGAATGCACGAAAAATGTATCATTTCCTACTGCTAAATTCTCAATAGCTAACTTGCTTTCCTAAAATCTAACCCTCTCAAATGAACGTGATTTTACAATAAATAGCTCACAGATTCTCCATAATTCCCCCCCAAAAGAATACGTCTAAAAGCTATAGCTTTTGTGTGCAGGCAATTAAATTAGAAAGGTAACTTTTTGTTTCAGCCTTTGTTTGATTTGGGTTGACTTCAGTTTGAAACTCCATCCTCCAATTTGATTCCAGTTCACAATTGCAACTTTCAACTTTACTTTGAGTTCTCTTCTCGTTGCATGATGTAGATCAACATATTTTCTAGAAATGACTTCAATTTTTGAATTGCAAAGTGTTCAATTCACTGTGAGTTCAAGGATCATTCTAGCAATTTTCTCCTTTGCACTTCAGATTTACAAATCATCTTCTATAAATCGTAAAGCATATCAATTAGTTCATAAAAATTGATTAATAATTAATTTGTTTGCACAAACTAATTAATTTCAAATCATCCCAATTAGATATAAATACAACGAATTTTGAATTCTTTAATTGAAATAGTTTTACTTCTTAAATTAATATTACTTTAAATAAAATAAAATTAAAATTAAAAAAACAGTGTCTCTACATTTATAATCCTAATGCTATGTGATCACACCCTTGGATAGTACCTGCAATCCAAAACAATTCACTCAATTAATAACTTTTAATAGAAAATGTAGAAGTAGACCATAAAATTAATCAACTCACTTTAATCCTAAAAGTGCCAGTTTATTAACATGAGTCTTGAGTGGGAGTAGATTGAGAACTAAAGTAGGGAACACACTTCATCTCATTTCAGCGATCACTTTGGGTTTTGTCCTCACGATCTGCACATGGGATCGAGGTTTAAGGATGACCCACAACATGAATATTTAATTTTTTGGTGCCAAGTTTCTCTTCAATTTTGCCATTGAATTGGGTTTCAGCATGATCGATTAATCATTTATTTTTCTTTTTGTTTCCAAGGTTCAACCCGAACCTAAAGTCCGCCACACCCTATTATTTTGCATCCTTTTTTATTTTTTTTGTTTTTTGATATTTTATTACTTTTTATGCATTTTAAACTTATTTATTTTTTATGATTTTTTAAATATTTTAAATTCAAATTTAAAATATTTTATTTTTTATTTTTATATTTTTATATTTTAAAATCTTTACAAAATTTAATAAACTTATTTTACTTTATTTTAAATTTTTATTAAAATTTTTTTAAAATAATTTTTAAAAATATTTATTTATTTTTTATTTTATTAATTTTCTAAAATCCTTTTTAAAATAGAAATATTTTTTATTATTATTATTTTTAACCCTTAAATATTTTAAATCATTTTAAAAAAAATTATTTATTTATTTTGCAATTTTGTATTTTCTAGATTTCTATTATTTTTTGTATTTTTGTGGGATGTTTTAAAATGAAAAACCTAGAAAAGGACGAAGATGATGAGGAGGGTGAAAAGATGAAAAATGTAAAACCATAAACAAATGACACAATGATGACAAACAAAGAAATTTGGATGAACAAATGTATAGAAACTAAGATAAATAATGAAGAAAAATGAAAATCTGATGTCGGAGTTAGGACGAGACAAGGAGCATAAACCCAAACAACAATAGAAGGAAAAGGAGGGATTAGGATAAAAAAGAACAAACATGGATTGTGAACCTTCAAAGTGCAAGATTTGGGTTCCAATATGGGCCCGAACTTGAAGAGACTTATACACACAATGGATCACGAGGGAAATGGGATTGGGGGCGAGAACCGAGGAACAAGAAGAAGAAGAATCTTGGAAGGTTCCTTGTTAAGATCAATCCAGATAAAAAGCGAACACAGACAAACAAAAGAAACACAAAGGGAAGTCGAGAGATCGAAGTCAAGGTGGAACCAAGGCTTTGAAACCCCAAAAGGTGTCAAGTGTCAATTCCATTCTAAAAATTTATCTCGACAAAAAAACAATGACAAGCAAAAAGACATCTGAGTCAGGATAGAAACGAGAACTTGAACTTTCCAAAAGTGTAGAGTGCAAGTTCTAGTTTGAAACCCAAATTTGACAAAGACAAAGAAAACAAACAAGGCACAAGAAAGGATGAAAACAAGAATGAAAAAGCACGAACATGACAAAAAAAAACAATGAAATGGAAGGAAAATAGAGGGGGTCCTTGAATTTTCCAAGCAAAAAGTTGAGGTGTGTATGCAGGGCATAATAGGAACCTCAGTCTATCCACTAGGTGAGTTATCCAAAAATATGTGTTTGCTCACTCTGGGGTAGTGGAACCTTAGTTTTTCCACTAGGGAAGTTATCCCAACAAGGTGGAAAATGAGATAATCATAATAGCCTCTCATACCATACCAAAGTTATCCTCCTAACAACTTCGATTATAAGGTACCAAAATGTAATGCTTTTTGTAAATGCTTTTTAATGTATGTAAAATTTTGTTAAAGGGGATTTTGCTTTGTTCATGTAAGGTCTTCTTCTTAGGGAACATTGTGCCTAATGTTTCCAAGAGAGGACAAGTCACAGATATCAGATCACCACTTATAGGATCCCTCACTCACATCATGCCACGAAGGGAGATCATATGCATAGAAATATTACATTGTTGGAGGACATCAAACCCAATTACACCACCAGGAAAAGGACATGTCACAAGAAAAAGAAAATCACACCCTAAAATATGTCATCAATGTATTCCCCCACTTTAAAGTAGTTGCTACACCACCACTGTGAGAAATTTCTTTAAAGTAGCCAATGTTTTTTCCTAAGACATGAGAGCTTTCCTCGAAAAACCCTATGCCAGGTCATATGTTTCTGAAATAAAGATGTGTCATGAAATAGGGAAAAAGGGTTGCTCCCACAAATACATAAGGTATCTATGGATTCGAGGTCAGTATTTCTTTGCTACAATGTTGTCATAGAGCATGGAACTATCATCATTCCCCAAATAGTCAAAGAACTAGAAGAATGACAAAAAGAGAATGAAAAGAAAGAAAAATCCTTTTGAGTCAACATGGAAGAGACATAAATGTCTCGACACCTCGCATCATCCCCAAAAGGAAAACACAAGACAAATGAAATGATTACAGCATATAGAAGAATGAAAGGTACATATAGAGCAATTCACAAAAAGAGAGAGATACATCAAATGAAACATCAAGGCAAATCACATTATGCACATGCAATCACATAAAGAGAACATGAAAAAGAAAAATAATAGTAAGGCACATGTGAGTCAACCTAAAGTAGGTCATCTACATCCCAATCTCAGTTAGTATAAATGAAAGGCAGACAACTAGATAAAGGGACAAAAGAAAGTTCCAAACTAGGGGAAGCACTAGGCTCAACACTCTTTCTAGGATATTTGTCATTTAAGCTTATAGAAGAAGAAAACAATGTATTCAACTGATCATGTACTTGTTCATTAATCTTTGCAATATTGATGCCATCATCTAGATTTATCACAATGGCAGGTCGAATGAAAATGTCCATGGAATGTTCTTGTTTATGTTATGGTGAGGGTATGGAGTCATCATGCATTACTTCAGGTAAATTCAGATTTTTATTTTCTTTGTTGTTATTGTCTTCTTGAGTTTGTAATCTAAGAGAAATAACACGTTGTCTACTCCTACGTTCTCTAGTACTTCGATTGCATTTCAGTCTATTTTCAATTTTTGTTTGTGTAAGAGTGAGTTTTTCAATCATAGGTGTCTTCTCTTCCTTGGGATGAATAGAAGAAACAATAGGAGGTTGTTCAACCACTTTATCTTTAACTTTGTAAACTTGTTTTATTGTAGGAGGGACAATAGGATTATTTGTGTTATCTCATGGTCTCTTGTAGGAAATAGTAGGAGGTTTTTCTATGGGTTGTTCTTGGATGTTCGAAAGGGATTTTGATTCAATCATTGTTTCATCAAGGATAGTAGGTGTTTCAACCATAGGTTGAGGCATGTTTCAAAGGGATAATTCTTCTATTTTCTTCTCCTTGAACTTTTGATATGATTTGAAAAAGAAATCATCATGAGGATTAATAGGTTCCATAGGCTCAGGCCAAAAATAAATCTAATGAGAAATTCCCTTGGGACGAGGCATGATTAAATCCACTATGATGCATAGTAAAGATGTCATTGCCAAATGGAAACTTAAGACATTTATGCACAACTAAAGGGACAACATTCATGGAGCAAAGCCATGGATAGCCTAGCTTCACATGAAATTGTTCTAATTGTGGAATGATAGAAAATGATACATTTAGTGTTTACGGTCCAACTTTTAAAGGGATATCTACCAACATTGTCATCATCCATGTCAAAATTCATCACATCATTCTTAGTTTCACTAGCTTCAATAAGATTGACTATGGCATGTATATCATTATTGTTTTCCTTATTTCAATACTCATGAATAAAGTGACTGAGATTATAGACAATTTGTGTTTGGTTTCCAGTTTTAAGCACTTTCCTTAGATTTTGTATAATGGGAACTAAGCTAATGTCTATGCTTCACTAAGGATATGGGATTGTACATTTTTGAATGTGTCATCTAGTTTTTTTGTGTCATCTTGCGAGATCTAAACATGTGGGGAAGTCATGAGAAATGAAGTATGCAAACTATGAGTCATGGAGGGTTGATTATCAACACTATCAGAAAGAGAGTTAGGAAACCCAAGATCCATGGCAAGTGAGATATTGCGGGATGACATGAGCCTCAAGCTATGTCTTATAATAGTATTGCTAATAGGACACCAAGTTGTAAATCTCATACAAGTTTTACAACCCCAATGTGCAAACCAAAAAATAGAAAAGGGGCAATGCAATAACCTAGAATGAAATGTAATTTTCAGATTCTAAGCAATGAAATTTACTAATTATATAATGCAATAAACTGAAAAAATGAAATGTTTGAATGCAGTTTTGAATTTTGACAATGCACTAAATGAAGGAATTTAAGCTATATGCAATGAATTTTATGAAACAACAAATCAAAAAACTAAAATAGGAAATTAACAGTAGCAAATAGAAGCCTAAAACTGAGATTTCAATTTCAAAAAAATGTAGATCAAGATCTAATAGGGACTCATTTTCCAATAAGGGAAAATGGGTCCTGGTTAGGCACTTTTGAGATGTTTCTATTGATTTTAGAGTGATTTTTACTACTTTTTCAAATGCCAGAGAGTTCAAGTTTGACTTGATCAAGGACTCATTCACCAGTAAAGGGGAATGGCTCCTTGATTAGGGTTTTTAAACTATTTTTGAATGATTTGCAAGCCTTCAGTAATGTCTTTTAGTTCCAGGTCTAAGACGGTAAGTTTCAATTTTAGATTTTCCAGAAGTGCAATGTGAAAATGCAATGAAGTAATGTATGCAAAGACCTAATTTAAAATGCATTTTTAAAAAAAAATTCAAATGAAATTTTATGATATCTAAATGATATGCACAATGACTAATTTTTTTTTGTATTTTTAGATTTAGAGAGATGAAAAACCATGAAAATCTAAACCCTAAATGAGATGCAAGTTTTAAATGCAAAGTAAGAAACCCTAAATGAGATATAATTCAATGCAAATGAGATGCAAATGAATGTAAGATCTAACCTAGGATGCAATGAATGACTTCAAAATCAACAAATTGCAATATTCAATATGTCAGGTTCACCATTAGTGATTAGGGGGAAAATATAGGGTTTACCAAAATAAAAATGATAGACCACTACTTCTCACCGTAAATTATTTGATTTTGTGTGTGTTATGATGCAAATAACAATTATAAACTAACCCTAACTATTATGGAAACTACAAGGGAAATTTTTAGAGCTTAAAATGATGTGTACCTTGCTACAAGAAGCTTGTTTTTAGGGTACACAGAACTTATTCACCTTTAGTAGTGAATGGGTCCTTGTTAGGGTTTCTGATACTAAGATATGGGTTATTTTCCTTGATTTCTACACTCTCAAATCCCCAGTTGTTAGCTCCCGAAAACTTGTAATAAATTTTGTAGGCTTCTTTCTTTGTTCTTGCACTATAAATGAAAATCTTGCAACTTGATAAATTTTGTAATTTTGCTCTAAAAGTATTGTTCACTTGATCTTCAACCTATAAATCTACAAACACAAACTCAAGAGAAGAAAATTATTTTGATTGTTAGTGAATAGGGGTTTTCCTAAGTCAAACCTCATTTAGGTAATTAAACCAAATGATGAGATAAGGAAATTGAAGCATGAAGCATGAAATATGTAATTGATGATACCTTGGATGTTGTCTTGGAATGTAAATCTTCAATCTAACGTGAAGTGGCCATGAAAAATGTAAATATTGATCTCAAATAGATGTATAACAATGCTTACAAGATGGATCTTCAATGCTAAATCAACTATCTTAGCTCAACAACATGCATGAATGAACTATGCCTTAGACATGATGAAATGGTCTTTAATTGCTGCAATAAAACCTTGATAATATGCCTTGAAATTCCCTTTGAATTTCTCTTGTAAACTCTCGTGAACTCAAATTTTCTATAATGCATGAATTATTGGAAGTATAGGATGAATCTATGTGAATTAACCCCTTATTTATACTAAATCTAGGGATTAACCTCAAAATTCAAATAATTCAAGCTGACACGAGAATTGGAAATGAATATTATTAAAATCCCACCAAAATTAAATTCAAAAAGGGGATCCTTATTAAGGGAGGACCCATTTTCCACCTAGGGTGAATGGTTCCTTGCATATGTTTCTAGGACCTTTCCCTTGGGAGGTGAAATAACATCAAAAGCCCATGTCAAATATGCAAAGAAAGGGGGTTACTATAGAGGGAGGACCCATTTTCCACTAAAGGTGAATGGGTCTTGGCACCATTTTCCAAGACCTCAAATTTTCCAAATTAAATGTTTTACAATTTGAATATTGGGTGTCAAGATGGATCCTCATAAGGTGTCATAAATAAGGCTTAAATTTGAATTAAATGGGCTAATTAACTCTAATTAACCACAATTAATTAAAAGGACCCTGGGTAAATGTGAAAGTGTGTTACAACACTTTACAATTCGCCATAAATAGGGTACACATTAGTACATTTTATTAAAAAGGGGCCCAAGATCAATGTGAATGTGTACAACACATTACAACATTAGACCTAGGAAAAATTAGGTTAATTCAATGGAAATTATTTCTAAACTAATTAAGGAAAGGGGATAATTTTTTTGTTACTACACCTAGTCATCATCGTAATCATGGATTTCCTTATTTTTTAAATGTTATAGGATATTTTGGGAAGGAAACTGAATTATCTAGTGAACAATATGAATCTAAAACAATTTATGATATTCTAGATCATAATGTGTTACTTGTAGGAGATACCTTAAACATACCAATGGATCCATATAATGAGGAAAAGGTTCTTCAAATTCAAAAAAGTCTTGATGATGATGAAGAATAAGATCACACAACATTTTTACATGATTTTCTCAAAATATTTTCTTGGACTTATTTGGATATGTCAGGTATAGATCCTAAGATAGTCATGCATAATATTGTTCTAGAAAATGATGTTGAACCTGTAAGACAAAAGGTATGCAAGATGAATCCTAAGGTGGATTTATTGGTTATGGTTGAGATTGAAAATCTCTTACAAGACAGTTTCATCTACTCTATCAATATTATTGACTTTGGATATCTATCATTGTAGTAGAAAAACCTGATAATCATATTTGAAAGTGTATGGGTTTTGTGATCTTAAGAAGGCATCTTTAAAGGATGATTTTCCCCTTCCAATCATTTATATGATAGTGAATTCAACAATGGGACATTCACTATTATCATTTATGGATATTTTTTAAGGATATAATCAAATTTTTATCGACCCTCAAGATCAATGTAAAAAGACATTCACTACACCTTAGGGATGATTTTGTTGGGTGTTTATGCCATTTGGATTGAAAAATGTTGGAGAAACATATCAAAGAGCTATGACTATAAATATTTTACAATTTCATAATGTAGTGCAAAAAAATGTATCCCTCTACATCTTCACACTTAATTTAGAAATGATTAACTTTAAAATGAACCTAATGTTGCCTTGATCTAGTGTTGTAATGTGTTTTACAAATTCACATTAGGTTTAGGGCCCTTTTACAATAAATAGACTTAATTTCACCTTAGTTTAGTGTTGAAAAGTGTATTTATTTACACCTTCACATTAATTTTTGGGCTCTTTTGCATTTATTACCTTCATATCATCATTAATAGGACCTTAGGACCCTTTATTGTGCATCCCGAGGCTTATTTCAATCGAGATCCCAACATAATCAACAAATACACTTAATTTTCTAACTGCTTAATATTTCCTCAACCTAAAAAAGCCTTGGTGTGACCCATATGCCACTTTGGGTGTATGAGTTCCACTCAGATGTGACCTATACGTCACCTTGGGTGTATGAGTCCCATTTGGCCCCTTTTTTATGGTTTTGAGTGAGAAATAAGGGTTTTGAATTCAAATTTCATGAATGTCAGCATTTGGGATCTAATAAACGGTAAGCTAGATGAAGTGCCTATATAAACAAGGTTTCAAATAATTATTTCACCTAAGCAATCATAATATCAACCTAGTTATCAAGAGTTAAGCATCCTAAGACTTCACAAGAGCATCAAGAGAGTATAAGAGAATTTCTAAAGCATTCAAGGGCAGATTTCTTTATCATTTGTTGCAACAATTCAAGATCCATCATCATGTCAAAGGCATAAAGCATGTATTTGAGCTAGTGGTGTGATGTAGCATTTAAAATCCAAGTTAAGAATTGTTTCATATCTAATCCAAGATCAATATCTAGATTCTACATGGCCACTTCATGTTAGATTGCTGCTTTACATATCAAGACATCATTCAAGGTATCATGCCTCATATTTCATGTTTCATGTTCATATTTCATTGTCTCATTATTAGATTTAATTACCTAAATGGGGTTTGAACAAGGAAAACCCCTATTTCCTAACAATCAACAAGTTTTTTTTCTCTCTCTACATGTGTGATTGCAGATCTAGGTGCTTTGGAGCTTCAAGGATCTTTGAAGACTAAGTTGAAATATTGAAGAAAGTTTTCATTAGAAAGACATCAAACCAGAACTGCTAAGGTTATGAATGCACAAGTGTGCATTAGATCCCTCTTGATTAATGGACCTCCTACATACCTTGTGGGACATCCTAAGAATCCTCTAATTTTGTACCCACCCTCACAATGACCACAAAATAAAAAAAAACCTGAACTTATCCTTTACCCACCTAGGAATAATGTTTCACAACAACCGACTTATAATTGTTGCAAGTATGAGTGAGTATGATGGTGTTGTCATTGATGTCAGTACAGTATATGTTGGTGCAGAGAAAGGAATCAAGTTATTGCAAGTTGTGCATGTATAGTTGAGATACTATTGAGATGTTGTGAGTACATGGAGCTATCTTTATGGCGTTGAAGGTGTGTTGATATGATGAGTTAGAAAGTGCTTTTGAGAAATAGTGAAGACAAAGTTGAGTATGTGTTTAGAATGTGCTCTGGTATGTTCTCTGTATTTCTTCTATTTTGATCCTAAGCTTGTGGGGATCTGAAGTATAGTTTATGGGCATCTTGGGGTGATATATCCTAGATTATAGTTTCTGGTTTGATGAAGAGTGAAAGTTGTGTTTATCGGTGTGTGAACTAGTTTGGCGAGTTGTTTGTCCATGGTGTGAGAAATGTATCTACTTCATAGTCCTCCATTGGTTTTAAGGTCTTATAGATCTAGAAGAAGGCTTAAATGATGTTATCTATGTTCTATTAAATATGTTCATGGTTTGGCTTTGGAAACTTGGTTTCAAAGTTACTGTGTGTGTCTATGTAGTCGGATGGACTGATGGAAAGTATTTGTGTATGAAGGTTGTTGCATTTGCCATGGATGAATCTGAAAGCATCTAAGATGTGTTCCAGTGTATGGTGAAGCATGTTATCTGGTCCACATGTTATCTTCCTATTGTGGAAGCATGTAATTCAAAGTTCATTTGTGTTTTCATTAGGTTTGGTTGACCTGATGTCTACACGTCATGCGAAGGATAAGTATCAACTAAGGAAGTATGTGATTGATCTGAGATGTTTTTTTGGTTCCTGGTTAAGTGTTTGTTTGGTTTTCTCTTATTCTCTTCCATTGCGGGAATGTTGAGTTGCTAACCTAATTTGAATTTGTAATATGAAGTGTTTGTAGCCGACCTTGGATAAATTTTCTAAGGTTGAAGATTGTATAAATACAAGTGAATTTGTTATGGATTGAATGTATGAGACATGCCATAAGTGTGAGAAGCAAGAGTGTGCAAAAGTGAATTAAGGAAATAGTACTTTAATTTGTTAGACTCCGAAAAGCAGTGAGATGATGGTGTCTACAATTATCTGATCAAGGCTACAAATGTGTGTAATTGTTGTGGTGGATTTTTCTATTATATTTTTGTATCGGTAGGTAGTGAGCCTCCGTATTGGATAGTGAGTCCTATCTGTAGGCAGTGATCCTCCTTCTTGGGAAGTGAGGCCTTTGGTAGTGATCCTCTTTGTAATCAGTTTTGTAATTACTTTATATTGTGAGTTAATCCTCACCGTGGTTTTTCCCTTATTGGGTTTTCCACATAAATCTGGTGCTCCTTATGTTGATATTAGTTTTTGTTATTTGCACTTCATGCTCATACTTAATAACAAATTAAAGTGGATGTGGAGTTAATTATTTTTTGAGATTTGTGGATGTGATTGGTGACAACTGATTCACCCCCCCTCTCAGTTGTCTTGCTCCTTTCAGTAATTGGTATTAGAGCTTTGGTTCCTCGGAGAAAAGTAGATCCGATGGCACACAGATTGTCAATCCTTGTGTTTGATGGATTTGACTACAGTGATTGGAAAGTGTTGATGAGAGGTCACTTGATCTTTCTTAGTTACAAGACTTGGAAAGCTATTAAGACAAAATATGTTGCACCAGCTAGTGGTCCTTCTTTCATAGATGAGATTTCTGCCTATGAGGAAAATGAAAAAGAAAGGTATACAATCTATAGTGCTTTATCTAAGACTAAGAAGACAAAAGTTATTTCTTTAGGCACTGCTTATGAAGTTTGGAAAATTTTGGAAGATATCTATGAAGGAAAGATAGAGTCAAATTGTCAAAGAAGCTAACAACTAAGCACCGATATGAGAACTTGAAAATGGAAGAAGGTGAAGATATTGCAAGCTATTTTCAAAGGGTTGATAGTGTAGTAAATGAAGTCAAAAATCAAGGTGGTACTCTGATAGATGAAGATGTAATGGAGAAGATTTTGATGACCCTACCAAAGAGTTACAGTGATAAAGTCTCAACCATTGAGGAAGTGTATGATCCTAAGAAGTTCAATAAAGAACAACTATTTGGCACCTTGATCACATTTGAAATGAGGAAATTTGGAAAAGAAAAGGAGAAAACAAAAACAACCTTCAAAGCCACTAAGATAGAAGATGATTTAGATAGTGAAGGTTCAGAGGAGTTGGAAGAAAACTTTACAAGGAAATTGAAGAAAGGTACTAGAAAGTACAAAAGTATGTTACCTTTTAAATGTTTCAGTTGTGGAAATATTGGTCACTATGCTTCAAGATGTCCAAATAGAGTTATAAACAAGAACAAAAGAGACAATAAAGAAAAAAATGACAAGAAGTTCAAAAAATTATATTATGTTAGAGAAGATTCTGGAATTTCTGATGATGAATTTGATTTTGAGGGTGATAATGATGAATGCCTATTTTTAGCCTTAGAGAATAAATCAGTGTCTACTAACTTTGGAAGATGTGCAAGGGAAACTGGTCTAGAAAACAAGAAGAATGAGATGGAAGGTACTCTAGTTACTGCCTTTCATTCTAGACAAGATGAAGACTATTGGGTGATTGACAGTGACTGCTCAAATCACATGACCAGAGACAAAAGTAAGTTCACTAAACTTGAAAAGTATGATGGTGGATTAGTCATGTTTGGAGATGATTTTGGTGCAAATATTGTTTGAAAAGAAACAATTAGTTTTGATGGAAAACATAGTACTAATGATGTCTATTATGTTAAGGGCTTAAGACATAATATTTTGAGTGTTGAAAAAATGTGCAGCATAGGATTGAAGCTTTTGTTTCAGGATAACACTTGTGAGATCAGAAAAGGGTCTAGAACTATGGTTTTTGTAGGAAGAAGAACATATGGAAACATTTATCAGCTTAAGGGTGTTGATGGTTAGTGCCTTGTATCTCAAGTTAATGAAAGTTGGCTATGGACATGTAAACATTGGCAATCTGATTAGGATTAGTTCAAGAGAGGTTGTCTGGGATCTGCCTAAAATCAAAAATCCTTCCAGCACTATTTTCAGAAGTTGTCAGTTTGGAAAACAAACAAGATATTGTTTTAAAGGAAAAGAACAAGAAACTACCAAAAATGCTGGAATTGATTCATACATAACTCTTTGGTCCCACAAGAACAA
>VDFB02289390.1:0-24866 GCA_007258455.2 Sequoia sempervirens | reverse complement strand
ATGAGGTTATATATTTAATGTCAACGGAAGTGTGGTAAATAGACAAATAATTTTCTTTTAATTTTCTATCCATTATTATTATTCCTCTCCATCTAATATGCTGATTAAATTATTGGCATTATATATCTTCTATAATAATATTATAGATATTGAAAGAAAATTTTCTTTTAATTAGATTTTATCATGAAAGAAAATACTAACATAATTAGATTTTATCATGATTTATATTGAATTTAGAAATTTGTCATTCTTGAAAAAAAAAAATGTTATTGATTATTTAAAAGTCAAATAAAAATAACAAGTATTCTTTAGAATAAATTGACACATCTCAAAAGACAAATCTATAAGATAGTTTGAAAGATATATCATCATCAAAATTCATAAGAACACTCAAGATGAATCAATTATCAAGAAAATTATTACAACTAAAAGGAAACTCATAAAAAAATGAAACTATTGCAACAAAGCTTACACAAGAATAGAACAATTTTAGGAAATTTAATAATAAAGATTAGCAAATATTTCAAATTCATATAGTCCCATCAAAAAATTCATTTGTTAGTGTGAGATACTAGGAAAGATAAATCCAATCAGAAACAACAAATGCACAATTAGATAATAATTCTAACAAGTGTTTGAAAATACATTTCAACAAGATTGACCCAAAACTTTACCCTAACAATTTTGCACACTATTGGAGTGAATTGACAAAGTAAGTAATTGTATTTTTCTACAAAAGACAAGAAATAGATAATATAGTCTTCAACAAAAGGTTTAGGCTCTTAGATCCTTAGTAATAGTGTCAATTTACTAGTGTAAGTTGATCATAAAAGAAAACCCATAATAAACACAAGCCAAAAATGACATAGCTATTTCTTCACAAAAATATTTCTCATATCATCCTACTTAAAAAATATACTTCTTTCATAACAAATTATCAATTTTTATATTTCTTTGGTTGACAATTATCAAATCAAATTATGCAATTTATTTTACTTCAAAAGATTAATTGTCAAAAAGAAGATCAAAGAAAAAAAATACATTGTCTAGGGATAGAACTTAGCCTCATCATAATGAATAATTTTCTTTCCTCCTATGATTTATAGCGGTTTGTGAGGAATTTTTTTGGATTCTTGCTTATATAGTTGGAAAATATTAGAAGACAAATCTATAAGATAGTTGCAAGATTATGGTCATAAAAATTCCTAACAACGTTCAAGATTCATTAATTATCAAGAAAATTATTACAACTACAAGGAAACTCATAAAAAATTGAAACTATTGCAATAAAGACTACAAAAGTAGAGAAAATTCCAATATCAATGTCAAGTGTCAATGCACCACTAAGTCCAACATCTATGGATAAAGTGAAGCAAAATAATTCCAATGTATGCCCCCACTTTAAAGAAATTGCAAAAATACACATTGTGAGCAATCACTTTAAAGTAAAAAAACATTGATAAATGCCAGGTAACAAAAAATCACAAGAGCTTATTTGTAAATCCCTGCACCAAACATATGTTTCCAAATAAAGCTAATAATGATAAGGGGTTTCCCCCAAACAACATGGAAAGGTACACTGAGGGATCCAAAAATCTTGGGTCAATATACATCTTTGCTACAATGATATAATAGAGCTCATAATTGACATCATTGCCCAAATACTCATGGAACAATGAAAACAAAGGAGGAATGACATAGAGAGATAATAAAGAAGATTTTTGTTCAACATGGAAGAGACCTAAATGTCTCAATGTATTCCATTGTCCCCAAAAGGAAAACACAAGACAAAGGAAAATATAAAGTTTATTACATATATAAGAATTGAGATACAAATAGAAGAATGTCACAATAGGTTTGTTTCCTTTGTATCCTTGCACCAACGAAGCAACAAGGGTCATCCAAAGACAACTCACAAACAAAAAGACACACTAAGTAGCACTATGATTGATCTTGAGGGATTGTTTACTAATACTAAAACAAAGATTAGACAATTGCTTGATGCAATGTGAGGGGTTGGGAATATTGTTTTTGATATGGGAAAGAAGAGAGTCATAGTAGAACACGATACAAGCATCACTAAAGAATAAATTGGTATGCTATGTTGTTACCTTTTCTCCTTGATAGAGGCACTTGGTGTGGATGACTTACTAACCATATTTGTTTTTCTGCATTTTCATGTTCAACTAAAGCACTGGAAAGGAAATGTCACAAGGCCATAATTGTACAAAGCACACAGTAAGGACATAATTGAAATGTAGTATACTACATAGGTTGAGCATTTATTAGTAGGAGTTTACTTTGTCAGTTCTTAGGAAATTATCAATAAGTATGTTATAACAAAAGATTATTATAATATGGGTGATGATGGAAAGCTATTTGACCATCAAACAGTTCCATTAATATTATCATTTGTCATATGGTTCCTATTTTGAGATGGTATGCCAAGCCAAGTTGGGAACCAATGTTGAGTTGGTCAAATTAGGAGTTACTACTACATTACTAAATTACTATTTTTAATAGATGGCATTTGAATTTTTTCTCTGATTAGGTTCCATATTTAAAGGTTTTAAAAAACATTTTTTGAACCATTTGAAGTTTCCTAGCTTTGTCATTTGCGTATTAATTGGTACTTGTAGAAGTGGTTTTATGAGTAAATTTTTAGCTACACAAGTTCTATTAAAATGGTACAATTTTTTTGAAATTTTAATATTGGTGAATACTCCTATAAAGACTTGCATTGCAAGTGTATTGTGATCTTCTTTAGATTTGATAATACATTGCATAAGTTATAGAGGTTGTGATTTCTCTCCTAAAAGAGTTTTCCCCATGTAAACCAATGTGTTATGCTATAATTGTTTATATGTTCAGGATTGATTTTCTCTACTTTGTATAATAAGTTTGGATCATTTTGAGTTTATGTACTTTAATCCCTTCAAGATTATCATAGAAAATTATTTTTGTGCGCCTTGCTTCCTTACAAAGTAAACCCATTATGCAATTGGTTAATATTTCTCATGTCCATCAATTTTATGAATAATTTATTTTTCCTTTCATTAAATATAATATTTTTGGAATTTGGTTAAATTTAATTGCTTTCCATTATTCACCATGTATTATTATATCACCAACACCATTTTTAGTTGCTAAAATTGTCAGTGTGAAATATTTTATTTTAGAGAAAACTTTTCTCAGATTTTCAGAAAGTATTTATAAACAATGAATTTCATTTGAATCTTTGTCAATCGTTAAATTATTACTAGTATCTTAGTATTCAATTAATTAAAGAGTGTAGTTATTCTGGTTATTCCGCTAATCTAATATATTATAAAATTTAAATAATATTTCAAATATTCAATTTTTAACAATTCATTGGCTTTCTTAGAATATTGGACATAAATTTTATTATTAGTAATTTGTTGGCTTTCGAATGATTTTTATACAAGTTTGATATGGAAAAATGCTGAACTTTGTCAAATTAAAACTAATACACAAAAAAAAAAATCTTTAATTTTCATAGCTTTGTGGAGGTTCAATTTGCATTTATGAAAGGAATGAGTTATATATTAAAAGAGGAGAATGTTAATAAACATAATATTAATTTTTTTTTAATGTTTCTATAGAAAAAAATGTATTTAAAAGAATTTAAAATCATGTTATAGTATATGATGGTTATTAGATAGCTAGATTCAAAAACAAAGAAAGAATAATGAAAGTTCAAGTATGTTTTGTCAAATCTGATCTCTAAGAGAGATCTAAAGAACCCATTAATAGAAATAGTCTTGGATAAAGGGGGACCTTTTATAATCATGATTAGAAAAGACAAGATATTGAGCATGCAAGATGTCACAACCCTCCTTTATTTATTTATTAATTATTTTATTATTGCACAATAGTTACATTTATATGGATGAAAGAAGCCCACAAGATCTAACATTTGATAACCTATTTGTTATCATGAAAGACCATCTAGGTATTAATGTACTTAAAATCAATTTCATTGCCTTATCAATTTTATTAATCTTCTTTTTATTGACATTATTATATCAATAGGTGTATGATATTGGATAAAATTTTGGATCATTGTTTCTTTACATTGTTTGAGATTGAATCTTGGTATAATTTCTTGACTGTCTAGTTGATCATTATGCATGGTATTAGTTTAGTAACCATAAATCTCTTTGTAGTTTTAATGAACATTATCACTATGGGATTATTGAGGTAGGCAATCTTGAAGTATATGAGGAATCAATTTTTTTTATTTAATTTATATCATAAATTTTATCATGTGTAGTATTATAACATGCATGACTATCATTCTTTTACCATTTCATTAACATCACACAATTTGGTTAAGAATAGGTAACATGAAAAAAGCTATCATAGATATATTTTTCTATGTGAAATTCCACTATATGAATGCCATTTTAATTGATATTTGCTTACCTATTAAATAACTGTCTTAGGTATGTATTCTTATTTTGATTAATCTTTTCCCCATTAATCATTAAAAATGGGACCATTAAAGCCCACTATGTTTGGCTAAAATTAGCTGAATATTTCTATGTGAAATTCCACTATATGAATGCCATTTTAATTGATATTTGCTTATCTATTAAATAATTGTCTTAAGTATGTATTCTTATTTTGATTAATCTTTTCTCCATTAACCATTAAAATTGGGACCATTAAAGCCCACTATGTTTGGCTAAAATTAGCTGATTGGAAAACTAGATGACATTAGTACTATAAGATAGGGAAGCATGTAAAAGCTAATAGATATCTTCTATTATATATTGGTGTGATAAAGAGGACTTTAAAGGGCACATAAAAAAATTTTGCATAAGGAAAGGCAAGTAGAAGGAAAGATTTATAATTTATATGCTTTGTCTATGCTTCCACATTTTATATACATGTATACTAGAGAATTTGTGCACATTTGGATTTGATGGATGTATTTTCTATTTTGCATTTTGAAAAAATATCTCAAATCAATTGATTTTACTTAACAATTTCTATAACCTTTTTTGTAAATCTATATTTGTAAATTATTCTAATTTTTTGCATTTGCATGAAAGTTTCGAAAACCATAGTTTTTATGTGTTTCCTATGATCATTGCATTCTATGACGTGTTCTATGAAACAATTGCATTTCTTGAATTTTTGTGGGCCTTCCTAGAACATGTAGGGTGCATTTGAAGTCATCATTAAATTATTTTACTCTCATCTCCTCTAAAGATAAATTATAAATGAGACTATCAATTGTGATTTTAGCACCACCTCTAATGGTAACAATTAAATTTTAAACACTATCAATTATAAACACTAATGTGCCTCGTCTAGAAAAGACCGTTATGGCTGCGTCAGCTCCCGCCCACTCCAAATTATCCTGCGTAGGCATGATTTTGAACGGCTCTGTGGCCGCACCCTCTCTTGGCTCTATGGTCGCTCCCTCTCCTAGCCAACAATTGTCTCTCCCGACCTGACAAGAACTTGATCTGCTCCCCTCCTGGAGATAACTTGACCCGCTTTGTGGCACCGCCACTGTGTCTGCTAGGATGTGAGCTCGTAGTGGATCTTACTGCGGATGCTGTGGGTGCTATGTTTTCTTCACCTCCTCTGGTTGAGTCGGTTGCTGGCGCTACTGTGGGTGATTCTGGGTTTTCTCCATCCTCTTGTGTGGGGAAGTTTGTTCGCCCTTTGCCTTATGCTAATGCTGTGAAGTCTAAGAGACCTCGACAGGGTGTTGTGTAGCCTCTGCATTGTGCCTCGGTTGCTCCTATTGTTTCTCTTGGTAAGGAAGTTGCTAATAATATTGATTTCTATTCCAAAAATTCTCTTATTTGCAAATTTTGTCGCTTGTGGCCTTCTCTTCCTAATTTGTACTTTTGGATCACTAATCATTGGGCTCCTTTGGTTGATGGTCTGATGGAGATTTACCCTTCTGCAAGGGGGTTTTTTGTTGTGGGTTTTAGTTCGCTTGAGAACAGACAAGCTATTTTAGATCACGATTTGTGGGTTTGGGATTCTCATCCCCTTTCCTTTAGGCCTTGGGTTATTTCTTCTAACCCTTTGAAAGAACCTTTGGATGTGATGCTTGTTTTGGTAAGATTTCCCATCTTCCCTTACAGTTTTGGTGTTCCTTTGCCTTTGAGGGCATTGGTAATGCTATTGGTAGATTTTTGAAAGTGGATATGGCTTTCAAGTGTTTCACTCATACTTCATTTTCTAGGATTTTAGTGGAGGTTGATCTATTGAAGGATTTAGCTGGAGAGGTCGTGTTGCAGATTACTGGTTGGTATTGGTCTCAACTTGTGGATTATGAGGGTCTTCCTTTTCGCTACAGATGCTATTTTGTTGTTGGCCACTTGGCTCAGTACTGCTCTAAAGTCTCCCACCCTGTTTCTTCCTCTACCCGGTGGAAGAATTCTCTTCATGAAAACTTAACAGTTCTCCCTATTGCTAACTCTGCTTCTTCTTCTGATGATTACTCTAGACCTGCTTTTCCTTCTGTGAGGCTTAATATGAGTGTTGTGATGGATTTTTCTCCTCAAGTGCAAGTTTTTTCTACTCTACCTTATTCGGTTGAGGTGGGTGTTGCTCCTTATGTGGATACCACTGTGAGGCCTTTGGAGTGGGTTTTCCCTAATGCTATTTATGTTGCCTCCCCTGAGGTCCATGTATTGGAAAATGTTGTAGCAAGTCCTACTGATTTGGGCTTGGTTTCAGATGCTTTACCTGAAGTATCAACTGTTCCTCTAGTCTGCTACTCCAGAGGGGAGTCTTCTCCTTCTGATCAAAATTTCTCAGTTTTAGTTTATGACTCTCTTTGGACTACGGTTCACAGAAAGAAGAAATGTATCCTTCTAAGAAGTTCATGGTTTCGTTTAACATGCCCTCAGAGGCTCTACTTGGTTCAAGTGTTGCTCCTTGAACAGTTTCGTGTTGTTTGTTGTTCTGACTGGCTGTTTCTCTCTAGTTGGCTGTGTTTGGCCAGTCTGTTTGCCGACAAGAAGGCTCTATTTTACCAATGCCGACCTGTCATTTTCAGAAGGGATCAGTAGCCTTCCCCGATTATCTAATAAAAAAAATTTAAATTTTCAGAATTAGGCAAAATAAAAGTAATAAGATACATTTATCTTCATTTTAACTTAATATCACTTAAAATACTAACCTGTAAATAAAAATATTAATAATATAAATGATATGTTTCTCAAAGACCATCTTCGCCTTTAAAGAATTTAAGTATCTTTTGAGATATAATTTATTTCTAGACTATTAATTTGATGAATATCACTTATCCTCTTCATATCTTTTATGTGTTAGAGATAATTATATTAACCATGTATTATTATTAGAAATATATTCTCTCACTCACATGTGTCATGTAAATAGAAAGGATCTTATATATTTAAATTTTTTGTTTCATTTGGTCTCCTTCACAATGACTCACTGTTAACTCAACTTGTTTTTATGTCATATGACCCTCTTGAGTAATTCTTTATAAATACTCCTATCATGATCATATTCAAATAACCTTGTTTCATTATAATCTTTCCTTCTAGAATTTATACACTTTTATTTACATATTTGTGTGCTTATTGCTATTTATTTATGGGATTAATGATTATTATATTGTAAATACTACCAATATATTGTGGTTCATTCAAGTCCTGAGTCGAATCCAATATTATGACTATTCTGGAGATATATATTTAGAAGGATAAAATCTATAAGGCACAGCCAGTGGTTCTCTATGCCTTTCTTGTAAAAAATAATTCAAGCCACGAAGACATTATAGTTGATTCTTTTAATTCTATTAGACACGTACTAGTTTATTTCTTCGAGAAGAGAATCTATTTAAAGCTTCATATCTTATATCCAACAACATTTATTTTTTTAATATTTTTATGAGAGGTATAGACCATTATTTTCAAACCTTACAAATTGTACCTATATATTATTGTCTAACCTTAGCCAATATTTATCAAACATTGTAGATGGCTTCTATTCATTTTCCACTAGTACTTGCAATCTCTTCCCTCAATAATTCCATCCATCTTTAGATTCCAAATTCTACAACTAATGCTATCTACTTTCTAAAAATACACACAAAACCAAGAGGCTTCCACTCATATAGCTAGATTATTTTAGCTATAACTACAACTATAACACTAATCCTAACAATTAGAACTATGAAATTAATGCATTTTCATATACCAACTATCAAAGATTGGTTTAGAATAGATTTTCTAACATATTTTCTTCCTCACACATCAAATTATTGGAATCCATTATTGCATTATCATGCACAAAGGATATAGTTCAACAATTAAATAGAGACATGAACTTATAACCCTCCCTATATATGAAAATGGTAAATATTTGATAATATATTAAATGTAGCTAAATCATTTTTATATAAGAATGGATACAGTTACTCCAACTATAACTATTCAACAACTAGTAATTGTAGGGAGAATTGTATAACCAAAAATAATGTAATATGTTGTGTTATGCTAATATTCCCCCTCTTATTACAATGTTCTTGTAAATGTACCCCTAAAAAAATCAAATTTCACCTTGCCAAGGGACCCCCCTCAAGACTTACATAAATAACTTGTTGATTACATAAATAAAAATTCATGCTCAGAAGATATTTCTTTGAGGAAACCTGTCCTGAAATAGGTGGAACTCCATAAAGCTACCTCATGACCCTCAAAAGCATGTAGCTTTGATTTGAATAACTGAGTTCTTGAACTACCATTTTCCTAAACTCTTGAATCATAGATTATTGAATTATTTGATAACTATCTGTATTGAGCTGAAATAAAGCTCCGTCAAGTTTTATGGTGACCCTTAAAAGGATATAATTTTTTATCATAATATTGTACAATCACTAGACAATAATCCATATTGGGCTTCAACACCAAATCCCTTACCTATCCCAAGAATCAAACTTCACAATCTATATATTCTTAAAGTCCATCAGCATCAAGAACGAAATATAAAAGGAAAGAAAAAATTCTTCTCATACAAAGAACCATCTCAAATTGATACTATTAACTTTACATAATGGAGAACCACCATATTGTGGTGCGAAAAACCCCTAGTAGAACCTAGTTAGTTCCTAAAATTATATTCCCCACAAAATTTGACATGTAAAATTATTTTTTATGGAATTATTACACCATTCACTTGGATTTCCATAAGGTGAACGTCTTTTTTCTTCAAAGCTTTCATCTTCTTCACCTAAGGGTAAAATCAAGAAGTTGAGTACACGAAGAGGGGAAATTTTAGGCCAAAAAAATAGTTTCGAAGGAAATGCGTACGCGTTACGGATTGGGTACCCGAGCCAGAATCTGATCGTGTACACGCTTAGGTACGGGTATGTGAACCAAAAATGCATACACATTATAAAATGCATACACATTATAAAATGCGTACGCGTTATAAAATGCGTATGCATTTCAAAACACGTACGTGTTGTGCGAAAGTATTTTTTTTTAAAATAAATGGTTGTGTTTCATTTTCACTCATTGTTTCAAGTCGTGCCAGAGAAGAGAGGTTCTTGATCGCATACGCGTTTCGAAGCTCATGCTTAGTGAAAATTTTGACTGCCACCTCCTCCCATCAACACACCCGACCTCAGTGACCTCCAGGTTGGTTGAATTCTGTCTTTTTTTGCTCTGTATCTTATTTTTTTCTTTGTAATTAGTATTCAGTTTTTGTTTCTTTAGTGTGTTTTAGTTCAATTTTTTATAGTTTTTAATTGCATTTAAAAAATCAAAAACGTCAACGAAATAGATAACGTTAAATTGTAAATTGAAAACCATAAAAAATAAACCTAAATTGGACACATTTAACTTAGAAATCAAAACCCTAGGTTACAAAATTTACATAGGTTAAAATCCTTGGTCCTAAACCCTAAAACGTAAACCTAAAACCCCATTTACCCTAAAACGTAAACCTAAAAAAGACTATTTACCCTAAAACATAAGTTACGTAAAACCCTAAATTAGGGATCACGATTTATAGTCCATAGGTTCTACCTATACACTTTGGTATGTCGTTGGTGATCCACACAACTACCAATGAAATTCATAAAATTGACTAATAAAGGAGGTACAAACAATCGATACATAGATATATATATTAACCAACACATTATTAATTTAATTATAATATATATTCACATAATATAAATTTGATAGCTAATTTTATCTCATAAAACTTCATGATTGTATAATTTAACTTGAGAAAGTGTACTAGTGAAGTAAAATAATGTACCTCATGTGAAACTATGTGCTTGATTTAATAAATGTATATATCATGATGCTAGTTGATATGAGTATGTAATCACTCTATATCAATGTTATATTAGCTTATATAGTGTATGATGTATTCTCTTAAAAAAACATAGAAATGCAAGTCATACTTGTTAATCTAGACTATGTGCAATATGGATAGAGCTAGACACATAAATGTTATTAAATCAAATAAATATTAAAATGTGAAGCACAAATGATTTCTACCCAAATCTTATTTGGATGAGATCCTTTGTGAATTAAATGTAAGGATGCTTTATGATCATATTCAAACCTTAATTTATAGGATGTTATTCATAAGATGTACAGGTTGTGTGTAATCTAATTCCTATTTTAACTCTCATGTGTAGTGGCATTGTTCTAGATTAGGAAAACTAAATGTTGTACACTTTCTCTAAACAAGTGTATCAAAGATAACTTGTAGCATGAACATTTAAATGGAAAATTCAAATTACTTTTTTGAGAAACTTGATATATGATGATTCGTAAATGCAAGTCAATTCTATAACCAAAGGTTTATTTTCTAAGTTTATTTAAATTTATTGAATTGATCAATTGATTCCTCACTTAGTGGTAGTTAGGTTCTTTTTCGAAAACCCATGTGTATAGAATTTATATAAATATGAAGGAAGAGTCTATGCCATATAAAAGTTTCAAAAAATATATGATTACAAATTTTTTTTGGTCTAAATCACTTTAGATCCCCTCTTCCTTTTTAAATCATCCAAGAGTGCGTAGAGGTCCAAACATGTGAACAAAATCCATCGTAACTTAACAACTTAGTTATATAATTGAAATCTAAAATTCCTAATCATTGCAAAATCCATTGTAACTCAACAACTTAGTTATAATTGAAATCTAATTTATTCCTAATTGTTGATATATTGAAGCTATTCCTAGAATGTCACATATTTTATTCAAAGCACTAAGTTTAGGTGGTAGGGTTTCTCATTTACTTGTAAAAATTTATTAAAAAAACATAGAAATGCAAGTCATACAAGTGTTGATCTGACTATGTGCAACATGGATATTAGACAAGTTGTATAAATGCATAAATCAAATAAAATTTAGTAATGTATACAAATGACCACCCAACTTATTCGATTCCAAGATCCTGTGAATTAAATGTAAGGATGCATTATGATCATATTCAAACCTTGTCTTTATAGGATAATATTAATAAGATCTATAGGTTAAAGTCGGAATCTAATTCTATTTTAACTCCTCATGTGTAGTGGCATTGTTCCGTATTAGGTTCAAATGTTGCACTTTCCAAATCTAGTGTATCAGACAACTTCAGAAAAGGAATATCAATGGAACCCAAATTACTGGACAAACTCGATAGATGACATTCAATGCAAGTGAATCTCTATAACCAAAGGTTTATTTTCTAAGTTTATTTACCTATTGTTCATTGACTCAATTGATTCCTCACCAAAGTATGCATAGTTCTTTGAAAACCCATGTGTCTAGAATTTATATAAATATGAAGGAAGAGTCTATGCCATAGAAAAGTTTCAAAAAATATATGATTACAAAAAAATTGGGTCTAAATCACTTTAGATCCCCTCTCCCTTTTTAAATCATCTAAGAGTGCGTAGAGGTCCAAATAGGTTCAAAATCCATCGTAACTCAACAACTTAGTTATATATAATTGAAATCTAAAATTCCTAATTGTTGCAAAATCCATCGTAACTCAACAACTTAGTTATAATTGAAATCTAAACCCTAAACCCTAAAAGCATTCATTTTGTTGTAGGACATTAAAATGAAATTTGGTTTCCTTAGGTAACTCCACAAAATTTTATTCCCTTAAGCCATGGAACATTTTTTCCTAGGTCCTTACTAGACATTGATCCCCTCAAGCCATCCTATCACCCTAAAACGTAAATTAATGTCTTAAGGGGTCCTAATAATGACATTTCTTAAGGGGATCAAAGAAGTTCTAAAAATTTGGTGAATAGAGTTGAAGCTCATCTTTGTTTATTTTGTACATTGCAATTAGGTCACTAGCATATATCTATGTGTCCCTTTAAATGTATTCTATTAAATTTTCATTCTTATCTTTAGAATTCTTTGAAAACAATGAATGAGATTATAAATTTTAATGTTAGTGTTAAACTTATAATTTATTCTTAACTACTTTGTCCCACTATAGAGAACTTGTGTCTTTTATCATGAAATTTGAAAATTTAGATAAATCAATTTAATTAAATTCTATGTCATACGTGACTAATACATCTATTCATTTTTTTGTAGGACCTTAAAATGAAATTTGGTTGCCTTAGGCAACTCCACCAAATTTTATTCCCTTAAGCCATGGACCATTTTTTCCTAGGACCTTACTACACATAGATCCCCTTAAAAGCCATCCTATCGCCCTAAATCGTAAATCGATGTCTTAAGGGGGAATTTGACATTTCTTAAGGGGATCAAATAAGTTCTCAAAATTTGGTGAATAGAGCTTGACTCATCTTTTTTATATATTTTGTACATTGCAATTAGGTCACTAGCATATATATCTATGTGTCCCATTAATGTACCTTCTTGATTAAATCTAATCTAATGCATGTCACATTCTCTAGATTTTGCCACTTGCACCAATAAATCAATTTATTGATTTATTAAATCAGCATTTTCACTCAACATGGAATATTCCCTAGAATTTGAATTGAAAAACAAGTGGGCATGTGCACCCAACAAAGCATTTATGAGGCCTTATATGTCTCTTACATGTCCCTTGCAAAGGTCAAACTAAGCATCAACTCTCATTTTTGAATTTGAAACTCCCTCTCTTGGGCACATTTCCCAAATCTTGCACATCCTCAAGCCTATCACAAGTTGACAAGTGGCCTCTTTTCATTGGCTTATGTTTAGTCCCACATCCTCCATGTTTGGCATTCTTTCAACTTGAGAATCTTTAAATAAGGATCAACTCCATTGGTTTAATCCTCCACAATCTCCACAACTCCACAATCTCATGCAAGGTCACTCTCTTCAATTGAGAAATGATCTTGCCCACCTCACATCATCTTCATAGCATTTCATATGGTCAATATCAATGAGCTTAAGAAAGGGTTGGGAAAGGGCTATTTTCCACAATAGCACCAATCCAGTATGGGATAGATGTGCATTATGTATCTTTCATGCTTTCAATTTAGTTTGATTTGCTATCATGTTTAGGAAACATTTTGCGTTATTTCATAAGAGTATTTAGCAAATTTGTATGCACTCACCTTCTTTATGAAGTTTAGAATGTTTGCAGATTTGAGAGGTGCTCACACATTAAAAAATATATATCAAAGGAATCTTCATTCTAGGCATCATTTATTAATCATGTACTCAATATTGTGAACTATAAAAAGAGGTGTCTGACAAAGGCATAAGGAAGTTTAAAAATTTAACCCCCACACAATATACTCCTAAAGGTCATCCTCAACATTGTAGTCCCCCTCTCAAATATCTTGTGTAGTTGAATACAAATTTGTAGGTTGTAAGTGAAAAGTATATGATCATCAAAGGAAAGGATTGTGGTGAGATGGTGGAATCCAAATCATGCTTATGTGTAAAACCATAGAAAAATGGATTAATCTACAATAAACATTTCACATTTTTCACCATTTAATTTTATGCATAATTATCATTTGACATGTCATATCAATTCACATAATAAGATAGATACACACTTTCTTAGATTCCTAATCCCTTATTAGTCACTCTTTTGTATTTAGAATTAAACTTGTGCATTTAGTTGCAGTGTTAGTGATTCAATTATTAATGTATATTTAGAATGTTAGAAATATTTAATTGACTTGTGCATTTCATTTAGTATTCTAAGTTTTAGTTAAATATTAAATTTTTTACTTATTTTTAGTTCTATAACCTTATTTTTTAATATTTTATTTTCAATCTCTTAATTCTTCAATTATATAAACTTCTCTCTTTATTTCTATATTTTATAAATTTTATAAGAATCTTGACTAGTAAAATTCATGCTCATGAATCTATTATAGTCATCTCTCTAACACATCTTTGTTGTGAATACTTGAACAATTTGGAAAATTATACCTAAAAATTGACAATAAATCTTTAAACATAATCCATATAATTTATATATACTTATTTTTTATTTATTTTGAAATAAATTATAAAAGTGAATAATACAAGAAGAACAAATCACATGAAATGAAAAAATATTACCCAAAAAACAAATTAATTTTATAAATTATAAATATAATAACAATTAACACAATGATTTATATGTTTTGAAAATAAATATTCACATCTTTTTAATAAACACAACCATGAAAAACTTATTATAATAAGCTCAAGTTATATACCAAAAAAATACTTTATTTTATTTAATATTTATTAATTTTCACTACAGTACAAGTTACCATTTATTCAATATCACTAGAAATGAATCGTATAACTCGCTGCAAAGCGAGAAAATGTTTTAATTGGGAAAATGTGCAAATTTGTCTAATTTGAAATAGTCAATGCTGGTAAAAAGTCCCCGGGATTGTGACTTCCACGATGGGATTCTCCTCCATTTCCTATAAACTTGTCGTCTGTAGAATTTTGGCAGTGAAACGAATCTCTCGCAGAGCTTTAACTGCACACATATCATCAACAGCGTCAACCAAACATGGCTAGAAATTACCCATGAAGAGTGCTTTCTACGTTCACAGTGCTCACAAAGAAATAGGAATCCTATTATCAACAGCTATATGAGATAATATCATCCCCAAATCAGATCCGTTTTTTGAAGTCGGGTCATGCTCTACCGTCACTCTTTTCTGTCCAATATTAACTTCAGCGGTAACGCCATGCAGAGTGTTGAGCAAGCTCTCTATCTTTGCTTTATGGGAATCGTCGTATATTCCCTCCACACTCAAAATTGTTCTCTGCATGATGTTTTGTAGTTATCCTCGCAAATCCCTATGGTAAATCACGAAGATGTAGCTGTGAATGGAGCACCCGTTAGTTGTTGATTCAGATTTGAGATGATGATGGTTGCCTTGGACTGTATTTATATCCCAAGAAGAGTGTTGCCCAAGATATTCTGACCATCTTTCCCTTGAACTAAACATGAAACAACAAGGAAAGCTTTTGAGTTTACTATTTTGGTATGTGCTGCTTCTGAAAATCTTCCCAGACATATTTAATTTGAAACAACTGATTCATTTGAACATGACTCATTACGTGTATAGATCTCTTCAAGACGCAACCCAGCAAATACGGCAATACTTAGACAAGTCTTCAATTGGATTTTCATCAGGAAATTACAGCGCCACTTTCATTTCTTCAGAAAGAAGTTATTGCTGGTAAATGTCGTTGAATTGAACGTTGTTGTAGCTTGTAACGTGTCCTTCCTTCAATGTTTGAGATCATGGAATAATTTTGACCATAGATCTTCCATCCCTGTTGAAGTTCTTTTAACCAACCAACAAGTCCACTTACAAATACGGAAATATTTTGAACAAGAAAGATAGATAGTACCAATCATGTGTGAATTAATGAATTTTTGTTTATGCCATAGATATTAATTTAAGGGGAAAAACAAAATATCATTTTTTAAGGGTATTATAAATTCAAAGAAAATTTATAGACATCATTACAAAAATTAAGTTTTCGTGCACAATCTTTCAACTAATATTTGTTTAAATTTAAATAATATTTTTAATGAAATATATTTTTTCTTTGATCTTGTAAATTTTTTTTGAACATTCATTTCATCAGTGTCAAGATATTGATCAAGAATATTATCAATTACCAAGAATGGAATGAAGATACAATTGTAAAAACATACTAACATAACCAGATTTTACCATGATTTATATTGAATTTATAAATTTGTCAATCTTGAAAAAAAATGTTATTGATCATTTACAAGTCAAAGAAAAACCAACAAGTATTCTTTATAATAAATTGGCACAACTCAAAAGACAAATCTATAAGATAGTTGAAAGATATATTCACCATCAAAATTCATTAGAACACTCAAGATGAATCAATTAACAAGAAAATTATTAGTAATCAAGATTTTTGGATAAAACTGTGTGTAATTTTTCTTCATCAACATTTCGAATCATACTCCATGATCCATCATCAGGATGATTAGCAACAAAGCTTACACAAGCATAGAACAATTGTAGGAAAATTAATCATAAAGACTAGCAAAATATTTTCAAATTCATATATCATCAACAATGTAATTTGTGATACTAGGCAAGATAAATCTAATCAAAAACAACAAATGCACAATTAGATAACCATTCTAACAAGTTCTTAGAAATACATTTCAACAAGATTGATGCAAAAATTGACCCTAACAATTTTGCCAAACTATTAGTATGAGTTGACAAAGTAAGTAATTGCATTTTTCTAAAAAAAAAAGTAAGAACTAGAGAATAGAGTCTTCAACAAAAGCTTTAGGCTCTTAGATCTTCAGTAATAGTGTCAATTTACTAGTGCAAGTTAGTTGGCAAAACAAAACTCATTATATACACAAGTAAAAAATGACAGCTACTTGTTCACAAAAATATTTCTCATAACATCCTGCTTAAAAATTACATTTCTTTTATAATAGATTGTCAGTGTTTATATATTTTTTTATCAGCGACTATCAAATCAAATTATACAATTTATTTTACTTTGAAAGATTAATAATTTCTTAAGAAATATATATAGAGATAAAAAGAAAGTACATTATTTAGAAGATTTGGCCTCATCATAATGAGTACATTTCTTTCCTCTTATGATCTGAAGTGCTCTGTGAGGAAGAATTTTAGTTTCTTGTTTACATATGGTCTCCATTCTTTTAGTTTTCCTCTCGCTTATGGTTGTATCATGGCCTTCGGCTTCTATTGCAATTTCGACCAGCCGGCCTTTTTACGATCAATAAATTTTTTAATTTATGAAAAAAACAATAGTCAACTCAGATATTGGGCCCGCTCCAAGACAAACTGCGTTTCGTGAATCGTGGAGCATTCAATTTGCATTGAAGTAACGTTGCGCAGGTTTTTTAAGGTATGTAAATGTCAACGATTTGTCATTATTATTTGCATGCTTGATTTATATGAGTACGTCAAAAAGGAAACCTGTGTCTCTTTGCACTCATAAACATAACACGGCACCTGGCACGTTGTCAAACCTCGAACGGTAAACAAATTGGAAACTAGACCACTTCAACACGGCCATGCAAAACATCTTCTCACAAGTAAGAGTGAATCTACAATGCAATTACATTGTTTTCAGAGGGTTCCTTCCACATTTTCAACATAAAAGTCCACGGAAGAATGGATTAACACTATAAGATGCAGCTAATTTAACAAAGAGTGAGAAGCATCATATTTAAAAAAATAGGTATCGCATTGTTATTGATTGCTAATTTCATAAATGTTTGCCTAATTAAATATTTCCCTACGTGGAAAAGGATAATGCATTGTTATTGCAATGGAACAACCACGCACCATCATTCTCTCAGTTGCTTGGAAGATACTCTTCGATTTTTCTTATTAATAGAGATTTCCAAAGGTATCGCCATGTGAAATTTTAGAAGATCAGAGAAGTTGATTTAGCAGAATTGTTTGTAGGAGGACAAGAATTGGAGATGTCCAATAAGAAGAGCACAACAATTGATCTTGAGGGACTATTTACCGAAATAGAGATTAGAGGATTGCTTGATGCAATGAGAGGGGTTGAGAAGGTTAATGTTGATATGGGAAAGAAGAGAGTCAAAGTAGAATACAATACAAGCATTGAAGAATCTCAGATAGGTATACTATGTTGTTACCTTTTCTCCCTGATAAGAGGCAATTGTTGTGGAAGAATTTCTAACCATATTTGCGTGTCTATGTTTCTATGTTCAGCTAAAGCACTGGAACAGAAATGTCGCAAGGCCACAATTAAAGAAAGCGCAGGAGGACATAATTGAAATGTAGTACTACATAATTTGAACATTTATTATTAGGAGTTTTGTTTGTTGGGTATTAGGAGATTATCACTAAGTGTGTTATAACAAAAGGTTATTATAATTTGGGTGACGATGGAAAGCTATTTGACCATTAAACAGTTCCATTACTATCATGCGCGGGGAAAATTGTCAGTGTGAAATATTTTATTTTAGAGAAAACTTTTCTCAGATTTTCAGAAAGTATTTATAAACAATGAATTTCATTTGAATCTTTGTCAATCGTTAAATTATTACTAGTATCTTAGTATTCAATTAATTAAAGAGTGTAGTTATTCTGGTTATTCCGCTAATCTAATATATTATAAAATTTAAATAATATTTCAAATATTCAATTTTTAACAATTCATTGGCTTTCTTAGAATATTGGACATAAATTTTATTATTAGTAATTTGTTGGCTTTCGAATGATTTTTATACAAGTTTGATATGGAAAAATGCTGAACTTTGTCAAATTAAAACTAATACACAAAAAAAAAATCTTTAATTTTCATAGCTTTGTGGAGGTTCAATTTGCATTTATGAAAGGAATGAGTTATATATTAAAAGAGGAGAATGTTAATAAACATAATATTAATTTTTTTTTAATGTTTCTATAGAAAAAAATGTATTTAAAAGAATTTAAAATCATGTTATAGTATATGATGGTTATTAGATAGCTAGATTCAAAAACAAAGAAAGAATAATGAAAGTTCAAGTATGTTTTGTCAACCGATCTCAAGAGAGATCTAGCAACCCATTAATAGAAATAGTCTGATAAAGGGGACCTTTTATAATCAAGTGATTAGAAAAGACAAGATATCGGCATGCAAGATGTCACAACCCTCCTTTATTTATTTATTAATTATTTTATTATCACACAATAGTTATATTTATATGGATGAAAAGTAGCTCTACAAGATCTAAATGACGATAACCTATTTGCTATCATGAAGACCATCTAGGTATTAATGTACTCTAAAATCAATTTCTATCGCTTTATCAATTTTACACCCTTTTATCGACATTATTATATCAATAGGTGCGGATATTGGATAAAAATTTTTGGATCATCGCTTTACATTGTTTGAGATCAATCTGTATAATTTCTCGATCGCTCCAGTTGATCATTATGCAGCGGTATTAGTTTAGTAACTATACTTTGTAGTTAATGAACATTATCACTATGAGATTATTAAGGTAGGCAATCTTCAAGTATATGGGAGCCAATTTTTTGTATTTAATTTACATCATAAATTTTATCATGTAGTATGATAGTGTGCATAACTATCATTATTTTACCATTTCACTAACATCATATAATTTTATTAAGAATAGTTAATGTGAAAAAAGTCATCATAAACATTTTTTTATGTGAAATTCCACAATATGAAAGCTATTTTAATTGACATTTTCTTACATATTAAAATACAACTGTCTTAGTATGGGTCTTTATTTTGAATAATCTTTCCCCATTAATCATTAAAAATGTGGACCATTAAAGCCTACTATGTTTGGCTAAATGTCGAATATTTCTATGTAAATTCCATATGAATGCCAGTATTTAATTGATATTTATTATCTATTAAATGAATTTTAAGTATGGCCTATTTTGATTAATCTTTCTCCATTAACCATTAAATTGGGACCATTATGCTCACCATGTTTCATTAAAATTAGCCGATTGAAAACTAGATGACATTAGTACTATAAGATAGGGAAGCATGTAAAAGCTAATAGATATCTTCTATTATATATTGGTGTGATAAAGAGGACTTTAAAGGGCACATAAAAAAATTTTGCATAAGGAAAGGCAAGTAGAAGGAAAGATTTATAATTTATATGCTTTGTCTATGCTTCCACATTTTATATACATGTATACTAGAGAATTTGTGCACATTTGGATTTGATGGATGTATTTTCTATTTTGCATTTTGAAAAAATATCTCAAATCAATTGATTTTACTTAACAATTTCTATAACCTTTTTTGTAAATCTATATTTGTAAATTATTCTAATTTTTTGCATTTGCATGAAAGTTTCGAAAACCATAGTTTTTATGTGTTTCCTATGATCATTGCATTCTATGACGTGTTCTACGAAAAAATTGCATTTCTTGAATTTTTGTGGGCCTTCCTAGAACATGTAGGGTGCATTTGAAGTCATCATTAAATTATTTTACTCTCATCTCCTCTAAAGATAAATTATAAATGAGACTATCAATTGTGATTTTAGCACCACCTCTAATGGTAACAATTAAATTTTAAACACTATCAATTATAAACACTAATGTGCCTCGTCTAGAAAAGACCGTTATGGCTGCGTCAGCTCCCGCCCACTCCAAATTATCCTGCGTAGGCGTGATTTTGAACGGCTCTGTGGCCGCACCCTCTCTTGGCTCTATGGTCGCTCCCTCTCCTAGCCAACAATTGTCTCTCCCGACCTGACAAGAACTTGATCTGCTCCCCTCCTGGAGATAACTTGACCTGCTTTGTGGCACCGCCACTGTGTCTGCTAGGATGTGAGCTCGTAGTGGATCTTACTGCGGATGCTGTGGGTGCTATGTTTTCTTCACCTCCTCTGGTTGAGTCGGTTACTGGCGCTACTGTGGGTGATTCTGGGTTTTCTCCATCCTCTTGTGTGGGGAAGTTTGTTCGCCCTTTGCCTTATGCTGATGCTGTGAAGTCTAAGAGACCTCGACAGGGTGTTGTGTAGCCTCTGCATTGTGCCTCGGTTGCTCCTATTGTTTCTCTTGGTAAGGAAGTTGCTAATAATATTGATTTCTATTCCAAAAATTCTCTTATTTGCAAATTTTGTCGCTTGTGGCCTTCTCTTCCTAATTTGTACTTTTGGATCACTAATCATTGGGCTCCTTTGGTTGATGGTCTGATGGAGATTTACCCTTCTGCAAGGGGTTTTTTTGTTGTGGGTTTTAGTTCGCTTGAGAACAGACAAGCTATTTTAGATCACGATTTGTGGGTTTGGGATTCTCATCCCCTTTCCTTTAGGCCTTGGGTTATTTCTTCTAACCCTTTGAAAGAACCTTTGGATGTGATGCTTGTTTTGGTAAGATTTCCCTATCTTCCCTTACAGTTTTGGTGTTCCTTTGCCTTTGAGGGCATTGGTAATGCTATTGGTAGATTTTTGAAAGTGGATATGGCTTTCAAGTGTTTCACTCATACTTCATTTTCTAGGATTTTAGTGGAGGTTGATCTATTGAAGGATTTAGCTGGAGAGGTCGTGTTGCAGATTACTGGTTGGTATTGGTCTCAACTTGTGGATTATGAGGGTCTTCCTTTTCGCTACAGATGCTATTTTGTTGTTGGCCACTTGGCTCAGTACTGCTCTAAAGTCTCCCACCCTGTTTCTTCCTCTACCCGGTGGAAGAATTCTCTTCATGAAAACTTAACAGTTCTCCCTATTGCTAACTCTGCTTCTTCTTCTGATGATTACTCTAGACCTGATTTTCCTTCTGTGAGGCTTAATATGAGTGTTGTGATGGATTTTTCTCCTCAAGTGCAAGTTTTTTCTACTCTACCTTATTCGGTTGAGGTGGGTGTTGCTCCTTATGTGGATACCACTGTGAGGCCTTTGGATTGGGTTTTCCCTAATGCTATTTATGTTGCCTCCCCTGAGGTCCATGTATTGGAAAATGTTGTAGCAAGTCCTACTGATTTGGGCTTGGTTTCAGATGCTTTACCTGAAGTATCAACTGTTCCTCTAGTCTGCTACTCCAGAGGGGAGTCTTCTCCTTCTGATCAAAATTTTTCAGTTTTAGTTTATGATTCTCTTTGGACTACGGTTCACAAAAAGAAGAAATGTATCCTTCTAAGAAGTTCATGGTTTCGTTTAACATGCCCTCAGAGGCTCTACTTGGTTCAAGTGTTGCTCCTTGAACAGTTTCGTGTTGTTTGTTGTTCTGACTGGCTGTTTCTCTCTAGTTGGCTGTGTTTGGCCAGTCTGTTTTGCTGAGATGGTTAGCTCTATTTTGCTGAGCTGTTTGGATCTGTTTTTCATTTTGTAAGGGATCAGGGCCCTTCCCCTGATTATCTAATAAAAAAAAATTAAATTTTCTTTAGAATTAGGCAAATAAAAAAGTAATAAGATACATTTATCTTCTTATTTTAACTTAATATTGATTTAAAATACTAACTCAAAATAAAAATATTAATAATCTAAATGATATGTTTCTCAAAGACCATCTTTCGTCTTTAAAGAATTTAAGTATCTTTTGAGATATAATTTATTTCTAGACTATTAATTTGATGAATATCACCTATCCTCTTCCATATCTTTATGTGTTAGAGACAATTATACTATTCCATGTAATATTATTAGGAACATATTCTCTCACTCACATGTGTCATGTAAATAGAAAGGATCTTATATAT
This sequence comes from Sequoia sempervirens, assembly GCA_007258455.2. NCBI lineage: Eukaryota > Viridiplantae > Streptophyta > Pinopsida > Cupressales > Cupressaceae > Sequoia > Sequoia sempervirens. Next base: position 2,193 of record VDFB02289390.1, on the reverse strand, counting down.
TTAATTTTTTTTGTTTTACTTGGTCTCCTTCACAATGACTCACTTGCTAACTCAACTTGTTTTTATGTCATATGACTCCTCTTGAGTAATTCTTACAAATACTCCTATCATGATCACATTCGAAAATAACTTTGTTTCATTATAATCTTTCCTTTCTAGAATTTATATTACTCTTATTTTACATATTTGTGTGCTTATTGCTATTTATTTATGGGATTAATGATTATTATATTGTAACATTCTTCACTAATATATATTGTGGTCTATCTAAGTCCTTGAGTTGAATCCAATATTATGCATTTGTCTCTTGAGATATATTTAGAAGGATAAAATCTATAAGGCATAGCCAAATGGTTCTCTATGCCTTCTTGTAAAAAAATAATTCAAGCTTCACGAGACATTATAGGTTGATTCTTTTAATTTTCTATTAGACACGACTAGTTTATTTCTTCAAGAAGAGAATCTATATTTAAGTTTCATATCTTATATCCAACAACATTTATTTTTTTAATATTTTTATGAGAGGTATAGACCATTATTTTCAAACCTTACAAATTGTACCTATATATTATTGTCTAACCTTAGCCAATATTTATCAAACATTGTAGATGGCTTCTATTCATTTTCCACTAGTACTTGCAATCTCTTCCCTCAATAATTTCATCCATCTTTAGATTCCAAATTCTACAACTAATGCTATCTACTTTCTAAAAATACACACAAAACCAAGAGGCTTCCACTCATATAGCTAGATTATTTTAGCTATAACTACAACTATAACACTAATCCTAACAATTAGAACTATGAAATTAATGCATTTTCATATACCCACTATCAAAGATTGGTTTAGAATAGATTTTCTAACATATTTTCTTCCTCACACATCAAATTATTGGATCCATTACCTAATATCATGCACAAAGGATATGTCTAACAATTAAATATATGAACTAAAATCCTCCCTTTACATAAGGAAAATGGTAAATATTTGATAATATATTAACAAAGCAAATCATTTTTTATATAAGAATGACACAAATATTCAACTATAACTATTCAACAATTAGTAATTGTAGGGAGGTTCATACCAAAAATAATGTAATATGTTGTGTTATGCTAATATTCCACCTCTTATTACAATGTTCTTGTAAATGTACCCCTAAAAAAATCAAATTTCACCTTGCCAAGGGACCCCCCTTAAGACTTACATAAATAACTTGTTGATTACATAAATAAAAATTCATGCTCAGAAGATATTTCTTTGAGGAAACCTATCCTGAAATAGGTGGAACTCCATAAAGCTACCTCATGACCCTCAAAAGCATGTAGCTTTGATTTGAATAACTGAGTTCTTGAACTACCATTTTCCTAAACTCTTGAATCATAGATTATTGAATTATTTGATAACTATCTGTATTGAGCTGAAATAAAGCTCCGTCAAGTTTTATGGTGACCCTTAAAAGGATATAATTTTTTATCATAATATTGTACAATCACTAGACAATAATCCATATTGGGCTTCAACACCAAATCCCTTACCTATCCCAAGAATCAAACTTCACAATCTATATATTCTTAAAGTCCATCAGCATCAAGAAGGAAATATAAAAGGAAAGAAAAAATTCTTCTCATACAAAGAACCATCTCAAATTGATACTATTAACTTTAGATGATGGAGAACCACCATATTGTGGTGCGAAAAACCCCTAGTAGAACCTCGTTAGTTCCTAAAATTATATTCCCCACAAAATTTGACATGTAAAATTATTTTTTATGGAATTATTACACCATTCACTTGGATTTCCATAAGGTGAACATCTTTTTTCTTCAAAGCTTTCATCTTCTTCACCTAAGGGTAAAATCAAGAAGTTGAGTACACGAAGAGGGGAAATTTTAGGCCAAAAAAATAGTTTCGAAGGAAATGCGTACGCGTTACGGATTGGGTACCCGAGCCGGAATCTGATCGTGTACACGCTTAGGTACGGGTATGTGAACCAAAAATGCATACACATTATAAAATGCATACACATTATAAAATGCGTACGCGTTATAAAATGCGTATGCATTTCAAAACACGTACGTGTTGTGCGAAAGTATTTTTTTTTTAAATAAATGGTTGTGTTTCATTTTCACTCATTGTTTCAAGTCGTGCCAGAGAAGAGAGGTTCTTGATCGCATAATGCTGCTCAAGCT
>VDFB02289389.1:0-10586 GCA_007258455.2 Sequoia sempervirens | reverse complement strand
AACAAATCCAAATCAAAGGTGATGGTATAAGATGAGGATTCAAAGTTTGAAGATGAAATCAAATGAAAATATTCTAAGTCTGGAGAAAATGGGCGCCCCTAAAGGAGAAAGGCGCCCAAGATTTTGAGGGCTTAAACAGATGAATTTGTAGATGAAGCCCTCACATGACTTTGTAAAATATGATCAGGCTTTCCAACAAGATCTCTAGCACTTCAAACGTAGTTGGCAGTCACCAGATGCAATAGGAAGAACAAAGGTTCCGACAAGAGCCAGAGTCGAGAGCAAGAAGAAAACATAGAGAAACGATAAGATCATCTGAAGGAGAGAAATTGAAGAGGAAAAATAGAAAAGTTTCTAAGTCTGGTAAAGGTGGGCGCCCGTGGAGAGAAAGGGTGCCCAAGGTTTTGAAGCTCTAAATGATAGAATTTTCCAATGCAGCGCCTAAGATCACCTTGTTGATTTTAGTCGAGCTATCCAACGAAACAAACAACCAGTAAATCGGATCCACATAACTCCCAGAATCAAAATTTCATTAGAAGATCATAAGGAAAAGGAAGAACTTGAAAATCATAAAAATGGCTAATTCTGGACAAAGTGGGTGCCCCTGGAGGAAATAGGCTCCCATGAATTTGAAGGTCAAAATGAAGTTTTTCACCAGAGACGCCTCCAAAACAATCTTCTCATAATCAGTTAGGCTACGTGATGAACCATCCAACTCGCTTGTCGGATCAATTTGGAAGCCAGAGATCGAGGTCAAAGTAGGGGGTCAAAATTGTGAAAAGTTGAAAATTCCTAAAAAATGACTAACTCGAGAGCAAGTTGGCACCCCTAGCCAAGAAGGGCGCCCAACTTACAATGCCTTAGTGAAAATTTTCAAATTTTCTAAAGTTTCAAAAATGGCAAGAGGAAGAGAATGTCCAAGTTCATCGAACCAGCTGATTTTAGGGTTTTGAAGATAAAAGCAAAAGAAAGCAAACCTATTTCAAACCCTAAGTCTATTTAACACCTTTCTTTCATGTAATTTTCATCATCTTTGCAGGTGGCATTCAAAGGAAAAGAGTGGAGTAGCAGATTTGAAGTTATATTTCATGATTCAAGAACTCAAGTTTGCTGATTATTCATCAAATTTTTCAGACCAACAACATAAGGCCTTGCTTTTTCGTGCTTTTTCATCTAGAAGATCAAATTTTTGAGGAAGAAGGCTAAGATTCTCAATTTTCAGCCATTTGGGTCTTATCATCTCATTCTTCTAAAGAAATTTTCAAAAAGCTCATCAAGTTGCAGCAACTGCTTTTTATTTGCATGTCAGTGAAATCCTCAGTGCATTCAATTTTTGATCATCTGGGTCCTCTCAAATCAGTCTTCTGAAGAAAACCCATATCACAACTTTTTTCAAACAAATTTCAACGGGGCTTTTTGATCAAACTCAAGAGCCAAACATGACCACTAACCATTCCATCATTATGATTCTGTAAAACCCCGAAAAGCCACTTTTCATGAAAAAAAATTAAAGAAATTAGGGTTTGTTGCTTTTTCAGTCTAAATTCAAAATTTTTTAAAATGGGTGATATCGGTTGTCTTGCAACGAAATTATGAGCAAAACCCATATATCAATTTTTTTTTCAAAAAATTGTCCGTTTGACGAAGAAAAATCAGCATTCTAAAAAAAGTAAATTGCTCAAAACTTGTCTAAACGTAGGCGAGTTTATAGTCATTCTTTAAAGTTTTAAGAATGGAATACACTCCCAATGATTTCAAGACCACATCAGCTCTCTACCATGATTTCATCAAAATACCTGAGATGGACTTGCATCACATCAAGCCGGTGTTTGATCTACACGCTTTGGAGAGCGCAAGCAACACTTCAATCAGAGACCTCGGACACTCTGGACTCCTCGCAACAACATCTATTCCTATTTCAGTTTAGAGTCTCAAGTTTGTAATCGCTTGTATCAAGCATTACAATCTGGCTACAAGGGAGATTCAATTAGTTGATGGCAGATTGATATGTAGTTTGAAGCCTGACATGATTGAAAAATGCTTCTCCATTCCCCCTTGGCCTGAAAGTGTCACTATCTCAAAGGGTGAATGTGAAAGGATGTGGGAAATACACAAAGAGAAGTACAGTAAGAAGATTGCATAGAGGTGGATGAAGGAGAAAGATAATACTTTGCCTAAGAACGTTGAGCGAGGGGAGTTCAAAAATGAGATTTCCATCATAATCACCTTGCTCAATAGGGTAACTGGACAAGAAGTTGCTACTAAGTTTCAACCCTGGATGTTCTACGCCATACCCCACATCATGAAGAAGATTGAGTTCTGTGATTGGCCCAACTTGATCAGTGACAACCTCTATTAGCAGATAACAAAATATTTCCAGATTGATGAGTTCCACATGGTTTCCTACCTAGTCTACTTGGTGGCCTTCCAAGATCAATTTAGAGGGTTGAACACCGAAGGATCTCTGAACATACAACATATCTACAACTATTACCCTCAGTTGGAATTCACCAAGTCATTGCATCATTATAAGAGGGTGAATGAGGCTTTCCTGATTCACACAGTGCGAGACCTGGACAATGAGTTGCACGTTTGTATTTCATCCACTACTAGGGCAGCGATGGCGGAGTGGGAAGATTGGTTCATACAATTTCCTACTTTCACCTATCTCAGAGTCTATGGATTTTCAGGTGCTCCACTCATGTTATCAAGGTACCCATCATATGAGGTCATCTTCATGGAGTTCTTAAGGCAGACACATTAGATCCACATAGTCTTGAGGAACAAAAAGAAACCAACCCTCAATTTTCCATTGGGGTTGGGAATTTATACATGCAGAACAACAATAGATGCTAAGGCCATGGGGGATGAGTTAGATAAACTTGGTCTCAAGCCTTACAATGAGAGACGATCTTATGACCCTCATGGCATCTACGCTAGCCAACTTGAGAAAAACTATGCTCACTTACTTGCTCTCAAAGACTTTTGGGCCAATTGCATAGATGAGTTCGAGGTGTGGAGGCATAGTTACAACAAGCTCACTCTTCACCATATGAAAGACTGCTTATCAGAAGACATTGAAGGGTTATCAGATGATGATGAGGATGTGCTTCTCCCGATGTATGCTCATAAGCAAATTGAAGATCAACCCCTTCCTCAAGTCAATTGAGCTAATAAAGAGTCTGTCTCAGTTGAAGACAGGACAAGACAAGTCCTCGAGCATAGCAAGGTTTTCCTAATCCTTAAGAGGAAAAACTCCATTCCAGTAGGAGAGCCACTAAGGACACTTCCCTCTTCTTCCAGAGCATAGTCGAAAGGGAAGGGCATAAGTCAGTCTCAAGAAGGCGTCAAAGGTAGTATATCAAATAAAGATGTAAGAAGAAGGTTAGACTTCTCAGGCATAGTATACAGGAGCAACCTACAATTGTAACAAAAGCTCCTCCTGATGAGCCCGTACCTCAAAAAGAAGCAGAGGAGCCGCCTTTAACACATGTTTTTGTACCTTTGACAGAGTCTTCATTGATTCACATCAACCTGGATATTGAAGAAAATGAAGAAATTACAATTGTACCTCCCAAGGAAGTTAGTAAAGATACTACCATGTCTTGGCTTGAGAGCTCCTTGGGAAGGGAGAGAAGAAGACCTTCATATCAGGTAGATTTTGATGATCTTGACAACATCTATCACGAACCTCCTAAGAAGAAAGCAAAGAAGCAAGTTCACTTTTATAGGAATCCTGATGGTGAGATGGTTATGGAGACTGCCATACCTCCCATAGATAAGAACAGGGATGAGGTGAATATGGATGACTTTGTGATGGTCAACGCTAATCTTGGTAGAAATACCAAACATACGGATGTCAGTTTGTTCAGAGTTGTGACTGGAAACCTTCAAGAAAGAGTGCTCAAGGATGGGGAAGACAAAGTAGCCCTCAAGGCTGAAATACAACAACTTAGGCTTTATATTTCTAATCTTGTCCATGGTTCTTCACAGGCTACTCAGTTGTTGCCCCAGGTTTTAGAGACACCAGCTGATCATCATCAGTTGAGATAGTTGGTTATTTGTGGGAAGGAAACTCAAGAGTGGATCGAGAGTTTCATCATCAGAGGAAAGGAAATCTTAGCCTAGATGTTTCAGTTGAGAGAAAACACTCATGAGCTACATTAAGGTATCCAAGGGTTTGAACAATCAGTGGCTAAAGTAAAACCAAGGCATGAGATCATCATTTGTAGATTTAGATATACCTTGTGGTTCAACGGCTTCAAAAGAACACAAGAGGTAGATTCTTGCTTGGAGAGAGTGTCATGTCTTCAAGGTTAAAACCTACGAGAGGATATCCAAGGAGTTTATTGCCTACAAAAAAAGGGTGATCGAAGCTCTTATTTTCATCAATGAGTTTGTCACAGAGATTCCTTCTCGGTACATTCTTGAAGATGGTTCCTACATCGGGCTTGATGAAGTGCAAATTTAATTTTAGAGTGTTGTTCGCAGCTATGACAACAACAATACAGTTGGTGGCAGAATGAATCACCTTGCCATGATGTCAACAAGATTTGAAAAAGCGGCCAATGAGGTCAAAAATTTCTTGAGATCAATTGCAAATGGAGAAGATATCTTGGAAAAATGCAACTTTGGTATTGATGGGATAGACGCACCAAACTGAGACACAGTTTCTTGCTTTTTAGCGGATGTCATTGATATTTAAAGCAAGCTTTCTTCTAGAAGATTTATTTCCGCTTTCTTTCTATTCTTGGAACAATTCTTATCCATTCTTTGAAGAAGAGAAAGAAGATAAATGTAATAGTTGGCATTTCCTGCTTTTTCTACTTTCTTAGGTGTTAGATGTTATCTTCTTTCTAGATTTAGAAATAAAGCTTGCTTTTTGAGCAAGTCCTAGATTGTGAAAGCAAGGAGATTTTAGGGTTCCCTACTCCTCTTCTTGCCTATAAATAAGAACCTTTTCTCATTAGTTTTCTTTAACCATGCTAGTGATAACAAAACACTGAGCCTAAGTGTCTTCTATTTGTTATTTAGTGTTGTTCAATTATTTTATGATAGCGAATTGTTGAGTCTCTTTTAGCCAACAAGTAGTTATTGTAATTATTGTTCCTTTTGCATAATAACAAGTTTTGCAAGCCTCTTTAGCTGCAAGCTCTTGTTCCAGGCATGTTTTTAGTTATTTGTGTTCCAAAATTTTGAGAAATAAAATCATGAGCCTCCTTTGCCTTGGTATAACGTCTAAGATTTCCGTTTATTGTGTTATGCTTTTGTGATCTTAATTTCAGCCTACATTGAAGTGTGTAGATGTATGTTGAGAAAGAGTTCTCTTAAGACTTTGTTAGAGAATCAACCTTGTTCATTTCTAATTCTCTTGCTCTGCGTATTATTTGAGATATTAGAAACGTCTTTAGCTTAAGTTAGTCGTAGTTGGAATTCTTAAATCAAAAAATCTCAGCTGCGACGTTTGTGTTTTATAAACCTTGTGCTCTAGCCAAAAGAAAAAAAGATAGGTGAATTAGATTTAATTTACTTTCTTTTACCCCATCAGCAAGAGGGAGCTTCCCCTCCTAATTTGAAGAGCATTTTTACTGTGCATAGCTGTTCATTTCAAATCCACATTCCAGAGGTGCGAATTTAAATGCCAACAATGGTGCAACTTTCATTCTACAACTCGTGTGACCAAACAAACTGTTCCAATGCATCTAGATGGGTAAATTTACACTAGGAATGGTACTTTTTCACACCCAAACACGTGGAATCATTCTGAGCTATGTTCAACCGACTCAATCCCTAAAGGGTCCAAAGTGCAAAAGGGCAACAATATTTGATGGGCTATTACTCGAAAACTGTGGCGCTTATGAAATCTATGTCTAATCCTGCGGGATCACGTTGGGCCCCTCTACAATAAAATCATGTGGAGTCCAGTTTTCAGTTGATGAAAAAAGTGTCAAATACAAGTAGTGCAAAGTTGCAAAGTGGTGCAACTTTCGTTCTACAACTTGCGTGACCAAACGAATTGTTCCAACACGTCTAGATGGGTGGGTTTATGCTAGGAATGGTCCTATTTTGCACCCAAACATGTGAAATCACTTCAATCTACATTCAACTGGCAGAGTCCCTTAAGAGTCCAAAGTGCAAACTGACTGCAATCTTCTATAGGTTGTTACTCAAACACTGCGATGCTTAGAAACTTCTTGTTTGATCATATGGGATCATGTTCGACCCCTCTACAATAATCTCTCTCAATTTTTTCTATCTTGGAGGTGTTTTCCCGTGGCGGAAAAGTTTCACTTGGGGAAAAAGTTGTCAAATGCAAGTAGTTGAAAGTTGCAAAGTGGTGCAACTTTCATTTTGCAACTCGTGTGACCAAATGAACTGTTCGAATGGATCTAGGTGGGTACATTTATGTTAGGAATGGTCCTCATTTGCACCCAAACACGTTGAATCGCTCTGAGCTACATTCAACTGGTAGAATCCCTTAAGAGTCCAAAGTGCAAAATGGCTGCAAACTTCACCAAACTTCACCTATGCTGCTACTTGAATGATCAGCGGATGCTTAGAAACTTCTCTAAGCCTATGGGATCAAGTAAGCCAGCCCTCCTACACAATAACCTCTCTCTCAGTTTTTTTTCTATCTCTCAGAGGTATTTTTCTCTCAGGAGGGTGGCAATCTTTCACTTGGGAAAAGCTGTCGTGGGTAGCTCTAGTGCTACAAAGTGGTGCAACTGCTCTACAACTCTCGGTGGTGACCAAAACAAACTGCTCCAACACGCTTTGAATATGTATTTTACACTAGGAATGGTCATCTTTCACACCCAAACATGTGGAATTGCTCTCAGCTACGTTCAACCAAATCATCCCTTTAAGAGTCCAAAGTAAAATGGTCAGAACTTCAAAGAGAGATATATTATTACTCGATACCGATGCTTTAAAAATTCCTTTGTTTGCTATGGGATAATGTTGGGACCCTACAATAACTCCTCTCTATTTTTTCTATCTCAAGGTGTTTTCTCTTGTGGTGGCAATTTTCACTTGGGGAAAAGTTGTCAAAATGCAAGTAGTTGAAAGTTGCAAAGTGGTGTAACTCGGCCCAAATAACCTCGTGGTGTGACTAAACAGACTGCTCCACAGACATGTCCTAATAGGTATACTTACATCGAATGTCCTTTTTCACACTCATAAACACGCCAAATCGCTCGCTGAAAGCTATATTCAACTGACATAATCCCTTAAGAGTCCAAAGTAGAAAATGACTGCAAACTTCAACATGTTGTTACTCGGATACTGAGATGATTAGAAAATTATTTTATGAGCATATAGGATTTTGGTGGGCCCCTCTACGAACCTCCTCTCATTTTTTCTATTCGTGAGGCATTTTCCTTGGTAGTGAATTTTCACTGGGGAAAAAAGTTGTCAAATGCAAGTAGCTTGTAAAAGTTGCAAGTGGTGCACTCTGCTTTGCAACTTGTGTGACCAAATGGACTGTTCCAACGCATCTAGATGGGTACGTTTATGGTAGAAATTGTCTTCTTTCACACCCAAACACATAGAATTTCTCTAAGCTACAGTCAACCGGCTCGATCCCTGAAGAGTCCAAAGTGCAAAAGGGCAACAATCTTTGATGGGATATTACTCAGAAATCATGACATTTACGAACTCTTCGTATGAGCCTACAAGATCATGTTGGGCCCTTTACAATAACCTCTCTCGGTTTTTGTTATCCCAGAGTTGTTTTCCCGTTGTGTCTAGTTTTCACTTGATGGAAAAAGTGTCAAATGCAAGCAGTGTAAAGTTGCAAAGTGGTGCAACTTTCGTTTTGCAATTTATGTGACCAAAAAAACTACTCCAACGTGTCCAATAGGTAAATTTATGCTAGCCATTGTTCTCTTTCACACCCGAACACGTGGAATCGCTTCGAGCTATGTTCAACCGGCTTGATCCCTTATGATGGCATGCAAAACAATCAAAAAAAGATACACATGACGGTTGAGAAGTCTGAGTTTTTCACACAAAAAACATATGATCATCCTCAAGTCTAGCAAGAGAAAGACGTTTTTCAATTATCCTCCTTGCCCTTACAATAATATACAACCAATTGTAAATGCGTACAATGGTGGAACTTGGAAACATTTTATTTTTCCTCAATTAACAACTTTGGTCGTGAAGCATTTTGTCATTTTCATTTGAAATGATTTGCTATGCTTGAAAATTGGAGTTTAAGAGAAACAAGTGATGATCTCACGTACATTTATTATTTGGTGTGATAAATAAAATTTCCACCATTGAGTCCATTTCTTATTTGTATTATAAATTATAACTTGCTTTCTCCCGAGTCCATTTCCTTTACAAGAAATAATATTGCAAAAAGTTGACATATAAATCTTTCGACATGTTGATATGGTAATGGATCAAGAATATAACAATTCATTATGCACTATGAGGATTATGTTGTGAAATTTTTTAAAGACTATTCAAGATAAATGTTTGTATGATAATGTGTCAAGAAGTTAACTAATTCGTCTACTATGAATATTATGTTTTGCAAGTGTTGTGAAGATTATGTATTCTTTGCTTAATTGAGTTGTTCCAATCACAAGATTAAATATATTAGAATCTTTTTATGAAACATTTCATGGAATACCAATTGAAAACATGTTTTTTGCTTTTAGATAAAGCATTTCATAGAACTCTTTGGATTAAACTACAATGAGATATGTAAGAACAAGGGAGCATTAGGAAATACATTGCTCAAGGATCTTAAATAAGCCTTCTCTCCCATTGCAATTTTGGGTAAATTATTACTTTCAAAGTATTGGGAATGCTTTGCTTATTTTCTAGTTGGCAGTTGCCATTCTAGAAGGATCATCTCTTGATATATTTAATACTCATTCTTAATCAATTATCAAGTTAATAATCAGTGCATTTATTTATAGTTAAATCTTTTCTTTTCAATTTGTGCAATTTTGGAATTTGTAACTCTACTAATATTCCTAGAAATATTGAAGTTATTTAGCATCAACTAATAAAGTTGTTTAGCATCAATCAATTAATATTCAAGACAAACCATGAAGGACAACAATGATCTATGCTAGGGCTAACCAATTAATAAGTATACATGTGAATAAGTCAACATGTACATGTGAATAAGGGAAGCACAAGTACTCAAAAACATGTAAGCCTTGAAGCAGAATACATGGCATGCACCAAATTAGTACAAGTAGCCAATAGCATGATACAAGGGTATATGCATGAGAGGAAACGCATGAAGTTGTAGAAATTGTACATTGGAATGCGTGTGTGAGTCCTGGTATGCATGTGAAGTTGTGAGAATTGTACGCGGATGCATGTAACTCATCTGTTGAGACCATTGGTTTATAGTGAGCATGGACACCATCGGTAAAAGTATTTGTATTAACCAAATAGCCATGTAGGGACCTACTACAAATATCACCGAATACCGAAATTACAAACTACAGGAACTGAACTACTTCCTATTGGCAGCTTACAAAATACCACCACAAATTCCTCTATATATCCTTCCCCATATGTCTTAAAAAACCTCCACCAGAGCTTTTAACAAAGGGTAAATCAAAATTCATTGCTCTCCATACTCTCGAAATAAACTCTTGCCCTTTGTTGGTCAATTGGATGGCGATACATCTGTCACTCATTTATTTTGCGGTCGAGGAGTGCTCTTGCTGATCCTCCTAAGGTTTAATTCTTGGTCAAGTTTTATCTGTTACAATAAGAAGTAAAGACATTAATATATAGAAATTACATTAAAAAAATGATATACTTAACAAAATAATCACTTACCACCATCTGATGATCACTCTCCACGAGGGAAATATTCAAATGCCCATGTTGAGGTGTACTGAAGCCTTGTATAAACCATCCAAATAGAAATTAAACTATGAATCAATAATGGTTTGATTTTTTACTGACATCTATAACAGCAAATGTAAATTAAAATTTATTAATTTGCCTCATACCTCCCTTGTCAGAGCCATCGAGGATTCTATAGCAGATGAAACATCGATCTCCATTGCCCTCTAAACATTTAGAGGTGTATTCGCTTGCAACATCTAAAAATAAAACAACAAATTATTGAATCACAAAAACTACATTAGCGATCCACATCATGACTTATAATGTATGAGATAATGAACAAAATTTTGAGTACTTATTAAACTATATATTTCTGACTATCATGCTTACTATTTTCCCTATCCATATCTTGTTCAAAAGCACGTGTTTTTAGGCTTTTACCCATAGCAGCAAGCTGGTGAACCGTTTGATAAAATGCTTTCGTAGACATGTACGATAACTATGGTGGCATAGAGAAGGCAGTGAACTGTTTGAAAAAATGCCTCAAAGAAATGGGGTCTCATGGTGATGGAATTCCATTACAAACAAATGTGTCATGGCATTCCATCACCATAAGACCGCATTTATTTCAAACATTTTTTCAAAAAGTTCATTGCCTTCTCTATGGTATTATGTTGGGATGGGGTGGATGGTATAGTGTGGCCTTGGTTATGAGATGGAGGGCGATCATGACATGAAGAAGGAGGAGTGGGGACATG